>CM038120.1:9813490-9876237 GCA_001642375.2 Mentha longifolia | reverse complement strand
GCTTCCGCGTTTATTGTGATCGCATCATATAAATTTTGGCATCAGAGCCACGTCAGTTTTGCTGATCGTGGTTCAATCCAAATAGGTGTCGTGACATATTAGGGGGCAAAAGTTTCGATAAAAAAAAAAAAAATCTGATAAAAAAAAAAAAAAAGAAAAAAAAAAAAAAAGAAAAAAAGAAAAGAGTTAATCGAAGGCCCTAGTGTGTCACAGTGTGTTCGTAATTTGTTCTTGCATCATTCGTGTATTGGGTAGTAGTTGTGTCTTCGTTTCTTCGAGTTTTCGTCGGTAGAACTTAAAACGGACGTAACTTTTGATCTGCTTATCCGCTCAACCGCCATAATACCTTTTCAGAAACGTCTCGACGAGACCTAGAAGTTATCACTGCTACGCCGTGTTCGGTTCGAGTTTAGGCCAAAAAACAGCCGTTTGAAGGTGTTACCGTCCAGTTCAAAAAAAAAAAAAAAAAAAGAGTCTATATTATTTGAGTACATTGGATAGTGTAGGTTTCAGTTCCTAAGTCGATTCAAAGTCGGGTTAGTGCTCATAACTTGTTACTACTTATATCCAAAGTTCCTAGATAGCCTTTCCTTTCTTTCTTATTTCCTGCCTTTCTCCCTTTTCAGCTTTCCTTGTTTGCTTAGCCATTAACTAGCCACCCTTCCTTGTTTCCTTAATTGTTAGCCTTCTTAATCCCTTTACCTAGTTTGTATTCCTTGCCTTGCCGTGCATTACCCCACATTGCAACAACTTCGTGTTTCTTTCTACACCTGTGATCCAAGCCGAGAGTCAAGTTCGAGTTCTTGATTCAGGCCGAGAAGTCCACATCGGTTCTGCCTTGAATTTGGAATTTGAGGTTTAGAGGCTATTGTGACTGCAAATTGAGTGATATACACGAGTGAATTGAGTGACATACACGAGTGTATAAACATCTGAGAGAACAAACGAGTGATTGTGAGGAATTGTGAGGAACTGTGAGGTTTATACTTGTTTTTTTTTTTTCTTTCACGTTTGCTCGTTTTGCAGGTACCATGAAGTCTGGAGACGGTGCCCATAAACCCAACAGCCCACCCAAATCAAATATTACACCTAATGAGGATTCCTCATCGTCTCAGCAGCAGCCTTGGGATGCTAAGTATCACTTTGATGCTATGGCCCAACACTTTGAGAGACGGAGTCGATTACTAGAACAGAAGCTGGATGATTCGATGGGTAAAGTAATGGCACAGTTCGAACGTCTCAACACTCGAACAATATTACCTCCACCGATCAGAAATCAACCTATCCACCAGCAAGAGCAAGAGCCACCATTCAGACGACAGCCTGTCCACCGAGAGACACCACATCGTCCCCAGCCCCAGCCTGTGTTTGAGCATATTTCTGATGATGAACATGAAGAAGAACATGAACATGATGGCTATAATGAGGAATCAGAGGCAGAATTCGAGTTTCCATGGAGGAATCAGAGACGTGACCGTCGACGTCCACCTCCACCTCCTAGGCGTGATTTCCGTGCCAACCAGCGCCGACACGTCGATGCGGAAAGCTTGTTAAACAACATCAAAACAAGCATCCCAGAGTTTGAGGGGTTACATGACCCTGATGTGTACCTTGATTGGGAGAGGAAGGTCAACAAGATCTTCGACTGTTATGACTTTCCTGAGTTGAAGAAGGTTCAGCTTGCTTCTTTGGAGTTCAGAGGGTATGCAGCCTCATGGTGGGAAAATCAGCAAGAGAGAAGACGCCGAGATCGATATCCACCTATTGACACTTGGCAAGAGATGAAGGATGTGATGAGAGGCAGATTTATCCCAGTACATTATGAACGAGAACTTGAGAAGAAGTTGAACAGGATTAAACAAGGCACTCGTTCGATGGAGGAGTACCACAAGGAGCTCGAGACAGCCATGAACCGAGTCGGAAAGGAAGAGACATTGGTTGCCACAATCAACCGATACATTGAGGGAATGAATCCAGACATAGCATGTGAAGTCGAGTTGAGGGACTTCACCAGCATTGAGGCTATGATTCACTATGCCTCTATTGTTGAACGGCAGTTCAGAGAGGGACGCAGAAAATCATTCCAGTCGGCACCAGCCCGGACGCCGTGGACAGCCACGCCGAGGACAGCTCCTGCACGTCCTCAGAACCAGTCCACGCAGCCAGTTCACCGTTCTGAGCAGTCTGCACCCCAGCCCTCTCGCAGATCTGATTACAGCTCGTCTGCACAGAATCGGACCCCTCCACCTCGACCTACCCCATCTAGCCAGCCGCAGCAGAACAGTACTCCAGGAAGAGCACGTGACGTTCAGTGTCACAAGTGCAAAGGATGGGGACACTTCCAAGCCCAGTGTCCGAATCGTAGAGTTTTATTCCTCACCGAGCAGAATGAGTTAGAATCAGCGAGTGAAGAGGAATTTAAAGAAGAAGGAGAAGTAAAAGGGGATACTGAGCAGCCCCTAGTCAGCTCACTCCTGGGCGACATTGATATTGTGGATGAGCAGCCGAAGCAAACGCACGTCAGCCTTGTTTCGATCCGAGCATTGAGCCTTATTCGAGAGGAAGAACAGAATGATCAGCGGGAGAACATCTTTTATTCACGCTGTTCCATTCAGGATAAGGTGTGCTCGCTCATCATTGATAGTGGAAGCGTTGTAAACGCCATTAGTCAGTATGCAGTGGGGAAGCTGAATTTGACCCCACAAAAGCATCCAAAACCGTACCGATTGCAATGGTTGACAGACAGAGGCGAGATTCGTGTTGGATACCAGGTACCTGTCACCTTTTCTATTGGTCGTTTTACTGACACTGTTTTGTGTGACGTCATCCCTATGGAGGCGGCACATATCTTGCTTGGTCGTCCTTGGCAATTTGATAGGAAGGCGATACATGATGGATTCGCCAACACTTATGCTGTGACTCGAGAAGGACGCACCACGCGATTGTGGCCACTAGCGCCGAAAGATGTGATTGAAGATCAGCGTCGTATGCAAGAGAAGTACAAAGAAGAGAAGGAGAAGCGTGCTGAGAGCAAGCAGCCGATCCAATCTGAACCATCTACGGTCGAGTCTCAGTGTACTAAGGGAACCAAGGGCCTCCCCAAGGCTAAGGCTGCCCACGTTACCATCCCTTCCAGTTTAGATATGGCGCACCGGACTCTGTTCATCGGTGTAAAAGGAGTTCAGACCGCCATTAAATCAGGTAATGCTATTGTTCTCGTTAATTTTAAGGCTAATGATACTCCTGATGTTGTTATTCCTCCTGTTTTGCAGCCGTTGATGGAGGAGTTCAAGGATGTTTTCCCGGATGAAATTCCTAGTGGTCTGCCGCCGATTCGAGGAATTGAGCACCAGATCGACTTCCAGCCGGGAGCAGTCCTTCCAAACAGACCCGCCTACCGTACCAGCCCTGAGGAAACCAAGGAGATTGACCGTCAAGTCAAGGAGTTGCTGGAGAAGAAGCAAATTAGAGAGAGCTTGTCACCGTGCGCAGTGCCTGTCATCCTCGTTCCGAAGAAGAACAACGAATGGCGCATGTGCATGGACTGCCGAGCTATCAACAAGATAACGGTAAAGTATCGTTTCCCTATCCCTCGATTAGATGACATGTTAGATGAGTTGTCTGGAGCGTCTGTCTTTTCAAAAATTGATTTGCATTCTGGATATTTTCAAGTGAGGATGAGTGAGGGAGATGAATGGAAGACCGCGTTCAAAACAAAACATGGATTGTATGAGTGGCTTGTGATGCCGTTTGGCCTTACCAATGCCCCTAGTACATTCATGCGACTTATGAACCATGTCTTACGTGATGTCATAGGGAAGTATGTTGTAGTATATTTTGATGATATCCTTGTCTATAGTACTTGTGTTGATGAGCATGTTAGACATCTTAGGCATGTGTTTGTGTTGCTACGTGATGCGAAATTATATGCTAATTTGTCTAAGTGTACCTTTTGTATGGATGAGGTCGTCTTTTTGGGTTTTGTTGTGAGTAGTCGTGGGATAGAAGTTGATAGGACAAAGGTGAAAGCCATAGAGGAGTGGCCGACGCCTAAGTCATGTGCTGATGTTAGGTCTTTCCATGGTTTAGCTGGATTTTATCGTCGATTTGTGCGTGATTTTTCATCTATTGCTGCACCATTGACTGAGTTGAGTAGGAAAGACAAGAAGTTTGAGTGGGGCAAAGCCCAAGAGCATGCTTTTAACTTGCTGAAATCGAAATTGTGTAATGCTCCTTTGTTGGTTTTGCCTGATTTTGATAAAATGTTCGAGATTGAGTGTGATGCCTCCGGCATAGGGATTGGTGCTGTTTTGATGCAGGATAGGAAGCCAGTCGCCTATTTTAGTGAGAAGCTGAATGGAGCAGCCCTTAGGTACTCTACGTACGATAAGGAGTTGTATGCATTGAAGAGGTCTTTGGAGACTTGGCAGCACTACTTGAGGCCGAAAGAGTTCGTGATTCACACTGATCATGAATCCTTGAAGCATTTGAAGGGACAACAGAACTTGAACTCACGTCATGCTCGATGGGTTGAGTTCATAGAGTCATTTCCCTATGTGATCAAGTACAAGAAAGGAGAAGAGAATGTGGTTGCTGATGCCCTTTCTCGCAGGTACGTGTTGATATCTGTTATGCATGCGCAATGTTTAGGTCTTGAGCATATTAAGAGCTTTTATGTGAATGATCCTTTCTTTGGACCTATCTTTGCATCGTGTGATGGAAAATCTAGGGTTATTGACTCGTACTATGTTTCTGAAGGTTTCTTGTTTAAGGATTCGAAGTTATGTGTCCCTAATTGTTCTATGAGGAAGTTGTTTGTGTTAGAAGCTCATGCGGGGGGTCTTATGGGTCATTTTGGTGTTGCTAAGACATTGAGTCTATTGCATGAACATTTTTATTGGCCTCGCATGAAGAGAGATGTAGAGAGAGTCTGTGCTAGATGCATTACTTGTAAAAAGGCTAAATCTAGTTCTAATCCATTTGGTTTGTACACTCCACTACCTGCACCTTCTGCACCTTGGATTGACATATCTATGGATTTTATTCTTGGTTTGCCTAAGTCTAAGTCTGGCAAAGATTCTGTGTTTGTAGTAGTTGATAGATTCTCCAAAATGTCTCATTTTATTGCTTGCAGAAAAACTGACGATGCTGTTCATATTGCTAATCTGTTCTTTCGTGAAGTAGTTCGACTGCATGGCATGCCTAGGACTATTGTGTCTGATAGGGATTCTAAGTTTTTGGGACATTTTTGGCGTGTCTTATGGGGAAAGTTAGGTACTAAGCTGTTATTTTCTACTGCATGTCATCCTCAAACGGATGGTCAAACTGAAGTGGTTAATAGAACGCTAGGTACTTTACTTCGTGCTTTAGTTAAGAACAATCTCAAGTCATGGGAAGAGTGTTTACCATTTGCTGAATTTGCCTATAACAGAGTTGTGCATTCTTCTACACACATGTCTCCATTTGAGGTTGTTTATGGATTTAACCCGTTGACACCAACGGATCTTATTCCTTTGCCTACTGATCATCTTTCGAGTTTGCAAGGTTCTCGTAGAGCTGAACAGGTTCGAGAGATGCATGCTAAAGTGAAACAGAGGATCGAGCTTCAAGGTGTTAAGAACGCAACAAAGGCGAACGCCCACCGCAAGCAAGTATTGTTCAAACCTGGTGATAAGGTTTGGATACACTTCAGCCCGGGACGTTTTCCTAACTTGAGGAAGTCGAAGCTGATGCCTCGTGGTGATGGACCATTCACCGTGGTCGAGCGAGTCAATGACAATGCATACCGCATTGATCTTCCAGGTGAGTATAAGTGTTCTTCCACTTTTAATGTGGCTGATTTGTCTCCGTTTCCTGTAGATGATCAAGATGTCGAGGAGGACTTGAATTCGAGGACGAATTCTTTTCAGCAGGGGGGGAATGATGAGACGGGACCTAGCATTGAAGAAAACAATCGGGACTTGCAGCTCGGAGGACCAGTGACGAGATCGAGAGCCAAGAAGCTGCAAGGTTATTTGCAATGCTACATTCCTAAGAGATTGGAGGATGATGGAGTCGAATTTCATCAATACAAGTTGGTGAATTTGACAAGTGTTGAAGATGAAGATTTGGGCGTCCATCATTGAAGAAAAAGGAAGACAAGCCCAAGAAACACATTCTATATTTATTGGCTTAAAACTACTTTGTATTTATTTCTTAATTTAGTTTAGTCCAATTATCACAACATGTTTAGGTGATTAATTGGCCCAGTTATATTTAATTAAGGAGTCCGAAAATTAACAAGTCCAAGCCTTGTTAATTTCGAAACCTAGCTTAGGGATTAGTCTAGTATTTAAGTTATTTTCGCTGTTACTATTCACAGACAATATTGAATGAAAAATCGAGTTCTTCGTTTTGTCTCAAATCGCGTGCTTAGGTTCACGTCTCTATAGTTCTTGGTAGAGTTTGTTGTTGGCACTTCAAACTTGAATTCATTCGACTCGTTCGTGATATCTCGCAGTATCCGGGTTAGTCGAGCCACGAAGATTGCTCCATAAACGCGTTTCGGATTCAAGTCGATCCGGGGTTCGTTTCGGGTAAGATTCATAATTTGTTTTCGTTTCAATTCTTCAATTCGTGTTCTTTTCGTTTTCCCAGCCATTCTTCATCGTTCCTATATCATCAGTAATCATCCCCTTCGTTCACATAACCATCCCATCCCAGAAACCCTTAGATTAATTTTCAGATCCGTTTTTGAACCCTAATTCTGTCCTGAAACTGACCACCGAGCCAAATCGAAAACTACCCGTGCGTTTTTGCTGAATTTTGGATATGTTCTTCATAACCCTAAGTTGTAACTTGTGTTAAAATTTGAGCTTATTCGGAATTGAATTTCTTGGGTTACTGTCGTCGCCTATTCAGCGTATTTGTGGGTAGAATTTCAGGAAATTTCCATTCGATTGTTCATAGTTATATTTGGATTGAATCTTTCATACTTGACGTTGTTCGATCCTTAGCTTCCGCGTTTATTGTGATCGCATCAAACCTTATACCTAGTTAGATCAATCTGTCAACCTGTTCCTTAGTCAACCTACTCGTGCAACCTGCTGAGGCCAACCTGCATGCCGAGGCCAACCTGCATAGGCCAACCTGCATGTTAAGGCCAACCTGCATGCTGAAGCCAACCTGCATAGGCCAACCTGCTGAGGCCAACCTGCATAGGCCAACCTGTATAGGCGAACCTGCTGAGGCCAACCTGCATAGGCCAACCTGCATGCTGAGGCCAACCTGTATAGGCCAACCTGTATGCTGAGGCCAACCTGCATAGGCTAACCTGCTGAGGCTAACCTGCATAGGCCAACCTGCATGCTGAGGCTAACCTGCATAGGCCAACCTGCTGAAGTCAATATGCTTAGTCAAGCTACTATAAGTCAAGCTGCTATTAGTCAACAGCTTCTCAAGATGAAGATTCTAATACAAAGATCAAGCTTGAAGACCACAGAAAACAAAGACAGCTTGAGGTACAAAAGGTCAACCTTCCCAATCCGAACTAAGCTGTGCCTTGCCAACCTCGATGGTTCAAGCTGTACAAAAAACCTCAACGGCTAGAAGTCCAGTCTGCAGTACGGTTCTGACACCTCTGCAACTCCAACGGCTCTAATTCAAATTGGAGTCATATAAATACTTCAAGCCATCCCAGAATCGAAGTAAGGGGAAAATTGACGGGGAAGAGAGAAAAATAGAGAGAGGAAACTAGAGTTTCAAAGCCAAATCTATCCAGAAATCTTTACGCTTCAAAGCCAAACTCAACACGCGAATCCAAGCCATTTCCCAAGTGTTGAGACCTTCAAGATTTCAGATTCTGGAACCTCACAGAATACTCTCCACAAGCTTACTACATATTCGTCCAAGTAAAGAAGAATCTGTTAGTTTAGCTGCAAGGTTGTATGTAAGAATGTATGAAAGGTTGTAACGGTCACGACCCAGAACTCATGCTCGGCTCAAGTCTAAAGATTGACGAAGGTTGAGGCGGGTACTCAGCCAGTATAAATAAGAGAGAAGTAAGGAATTTCAGATACGACGGTATCTGACGTGAATGTAGGGACGTTTCCCGAACCACGCTAAATCGACTGTCTCGATCTCTCTTTCTCTATCTTTTATTTACAGTCGACCTTACAATGTTCAACTAACCTTCATTACATTGCACTTCATTGATATAATCAACCTGCACAAAGATCCAAACCAAAGAAAGAATTTTCTAAGAGGTAGCCAACCTGTCCACCAAACTTCTGCACACAGTTCGGTTTAGCAAGCTCACCAGTTTACTAACTGAGCTGGATAAACCGAGCTGCATTGATAAGCTGAGCTAACAACTCAGTAAGATCAAACTGTTTTAATGTCAAAACTGTTGGCGAATTGGTGTATTCCCCCCCCCCCCCATACACCAATGACCTACTTATCGGGGCCGACAGTAAGAGTATCAGAGAGAAGCATCTTTGGCCATGAACGAACTCTTCTTCCTTTCTCGCTGGAGAAGATGAACGAAAATAAGTAGGCCCACCCCTATTTATAGGTGGAGATTAGCGGGAAAAAGGAACGGCGGAGATCGAACTGCAAAAAATCAAGGGCTTAAAACATGATGCGATCACAATAAACGCGGAAGCTAAGGATCGAACAACGTCAAGTATGAAAGATTCAATCCAAATATAACTATGAACAATCGAATGGAAATTTCCTGAAATTCTACCCACAAATACGCTGAATAGGCGACGACAGTAACCTAAGCAATTCAATTCCGAATAAGCTCAAATTTTAACACAAGTTACAACTTAGGGTTATGAAGAACATATCCAAAATTCAGCAAAAACGCACGGGTAGTTTTCGATTTGGCTCGGTGGTCAGTTTCAGGACAGAATTAGGGTTCAAAAACGGATCTGAAAATTAATCTAAGGGTTTCTGGGATGGGATGGTTATGTGAACGAAGGGGATGATTACTGATGATATAGGAACGATGAAGAATGGCTGGGAAAACGAAAAAAACACGAATTGAAGAATTGAAACGAAAACAAATTATGAATCTTACCCGAAACGAACCCCGGATCTACTTGAATCCGAAACGCGTTTATGGAGCAATCTTCGTGGCTCGACTAACCCGGATACTACGAGATATCACGAACGAGTCGAATGAATTCAAGTTTGAAGTGCCAACAACAAACTCTACCAAGAACTATAGAGACGTGAACCTAAGCACGCGATTTGAGACAAAAACGAAGAACTCGATTTTTCATTCAATATTGTCTGTGAATAGTAACAGCGAAAATAACTTAAATACTAGACTAATCCCTAAGCTAGGTTTCGAAATTAACAAGGCTTGGACTTGTTAATTTTCGGACTCCTTAATTAAATATAACTGGGCCAATTAATCACCTAAACATGTTGTGATAATTGGACTAAACTAAATTAAGAAATAAATACAAAGTAGTTTTTTTTAAGCCCAAATAAAATATAAGAAATTGTGTTTTCTTGGGCTTGTCTTCCTTTTTCTTCAATGATGGACGCCCAAATCTTCATCTTCAACACTTGTCAAATTCACCAACTTGTATTGATGAAATTCGACTCCATCATCCTCCAATCTCTTAGGAATGTAGCATTGCAAATAACCTTGCAGCTTCTTGGCTCTCGATCTCGTCACTGGTCCTCCGAGCTGCAAGTCCCGATTGTTTTCTTCAATGCTAGGTCCCGTCTCATCATTCCCCCCCTGCTGAAAAGAATTCGTCCTCGAATTCAAGTCCTCCTCGACATCTTGATCATCTACAGGAAACGGAGACAAATCAGCCACATTAAAAGTGGAAGAACACTTATACTCACCTGGAAGATCAATGCGGTATGCATTGTCATTGACTCGCTCGACCACGGTGAATGGTCCATCACCACGAGGCATCAGCTTCGACTTCCTCAAGTTAGGAAAACGTCCCGGGCTGAAGTGTATCCAAACCTTATCACCAGGTTTGAACAATACTTGCTTGCGGTGGGCGTTCGCCTTTGTTGCGTTCTTAACACCTTGAAGCTCGATCCTCTGTTTCACTTTAGCATGCATCTCTCGAACCTGTTCAGCTCTACGAGAACCTTGCAAACTCGAAAGATGATCAGTAGGCAAAGGAATAAGATCCGTTGGTGTCAACGGGTTAAATCCATAAACAACCTCAAATGGAGACATGTGTGTAGAAGAATGCACAACTCTGTTATAGGCAAATTCAGCAAATGGTAAACACTCTTCCCATGACTTGAGATTGTTCTTAACTAAAGCACGAAGTAAAGTACCTAGCGTTCTATTAACCACTTCAGTTTGACCATCCGTTTGAGGATGACATGCAGTAGAAAATAACAGCTTAGTACCTAACTTTCCCCATAAGACACGCCAAAAATGTCCCAAAAACTTAGAATCCCTATCAGACACAATAGTCCTAGGCATGCCATGCAGTCGAACTACTTCACGAAAGAACAGATTAGCAATATGAACAGCATCGTCAGTTTTTCTGCAAGCAATAAAATGAGACATTTTGGAGAATCTATCAACTACTACAAACACAGAATCTTTGCCAGACTTAGACTTAGGCAAACCAAGAATAAAATCCATAGATATGTCAATCCAAGGTGCAGAAGGTGCAGGTAGTGGAGTGTACAAACCAAATGGATTAGAACTAGATTTAGCCTTTTTACAAGTAATGCATCTAGCACAGACTCTCTCTACATCTCTCTTCATGCGAGGCCAATAAAAATGTTCATGCAATAGACTCAATGTCTTAGCAACACCAAAATGACCCATAAGACCCCCCGCATGAGCTTCTAACACAAACAACTTCCTCATAGAACAATTAGGGACACATAACTTCGAATCCTTAAACAAGAAACCTTCAGAAACATAGTACGAGTCAATAACCCTAGATTTTCCATCACACGATGCAAAGATAGGTCCAAAGAAAGGATCATTCACATAAAAGCTCTTAATATGCTCAAGACCTAAACATTGCGCATGCATAACAGATATCAACACGTACCTGCGAGAAAGGGCATCAGCAACCACATTCTCTTCTCCTTTCTTGTACTTGATCACATAGGGAAATGACTCTATGAACTCAACCCATCGAGCATGACGTGAGTTCAAGTTCTGTTGTCCCTTCAAATGCTTCAAGGATTCATGATCAGTGTGAATCACGAACTCTTTCGGCCTCAAGTAGTGCTGCCAAGTCTCCAAAGACCTCTTCAATGCATACAACTCCTTATCGTACGTAGAGTACCTAAGGGCTGCTCCATTCAGCTTCTCACTAAAATAGGCGACTGGCTTCCTATCCTGCATCAAAACAGCACCAATCCCTATGCCGGAGGCATCACACTCAATCTCGAACATTTTATCAAAATCAGGCAAAACCAACAAAGGAGCATTACACAATTTCGATTTCAGCAAGTTAAAAGCATGCTCTTGGGCTTTGCCCCACTCAAACTTCTTGTCTTTCCTACTCAACTCAGTCAATGGTGCAGCAATAGATGAAAAATCACGCACAAATCGACGATAAAATCCAGCTAAACCATGGAAAGACCTAACATCAGCACATGACTTAGGCGTCGGCCACTCCTCTATGGCTTTCACCTTTGTCCTATCAACTTCTATCCCACGACTACTCACAACAAAACCCAAAAAGACGACCTCATCCATACAAAAGGTACACTTAGACAAATTAGCATATAATTTCGCATCACGTAGCAACACAAACACATGCCTAAGATGTCTAACATGCTCATCAACACAAGTACTATAGACAAGGATATCATCAAAATATACTAAACCAAGAATAAAATCCATAGATATGTCAATCCAAGGTGCAGAAGGTGCAGGTAGTGGAGTGTACAAACCAAATGGATTAGAACTAGATTTAGCCTTTTTACAAGTAATGCATCTAGCACAGACTCTCTCTACATCTCTCTTCATGCGAGGCCAATAAAAATGTTCATGCAATAGACTCAATGTCTTAGCAACACCAAAATGACCCATAAGACCCCCCGCATGAGCTTCTAACACAAACAACTTCCTCATAGAACAATTAGGGACACATAACTTCGAATCCTTAAACAAGAAACCTTCAGAAACATAGTACGAGTCAATAACCCTAGATTTTCCATCACACGATGCAAAGATAGGTCCAAAGAAAGGATCATTCACATAAAAGCTCTTAATATGCTCAAGACCTAAACATTGCGCATGCATAACAGATATCAACACGTACCTGCGAGAAAGGGCATCAGCAACCACATTCTCTTCTCCTTTCTTGTACTTGATCACATAGGGAAATGACTCTATGAACTCAACCCATCGAGCATGACGTGAGTTCAAGTTCTGTTGTCCCTTCAAATGCTTCAAGGATTCATGATCAGTGTGAATCACGAACTCTTTCGGCCTCAAGTAGTGCTGCCAAGTCTCCAAAGACCTCTTCAATGCATACAACTCCTTATCGTACGTAGAGTACCTAAGGG
Organism: Mentha longifolia; assembly: GCA_001642375.2. NCBI lineage: Eukaryota > Viridiplantae > Streptophyta > Magnoliopsida > Lamiales > Lamiaceae > Mentha > Mentha longifolia. The sequence goes on along the minus strand of CM038120.1, from coordinate 9,863,730 downwards.
CTGCTCCATTCAGCTTCTCACTAAAATAGGCGACTGGCTTCCTATCCTGCATCAAAACAGCACCAATCCCTATGCCGGAGGCATCACACTCAATCTCGAACATTTTATCAAAATCAGGCAAAACCAACAAAGGAGCATTACACAATTTCGATTTCAGCAAGTTAAAAGCATGCTCTTGGGCTTTGCCCCACTCAAACTTCTTGTCTTTCCTACTCAACTCAGTCAATGGTGCAGCAATAGATGAAAAATCACGCACAAATCGACGATAAAATCCAGCTAAACCATGGAAAGACCTAACATCAGCACATGACTTAGGCGTCGGCCACTCCTCTATGGCTTTCACCTTTGTCCTATCAACTTCTATCCCACGACTACTCACAACAAAACCCAAAAAGACGACCTCATCCATACAAAAGGTACACTTAGACAAATTAGCATATAATTTCGCATCACGTAGCAACACAAACACATGCCTAAGATGTCTAACATGCTCATCAACACAAGTACTATAGACAAGGATATCATCAAAATATACTACAACATACTTCCCTATGACATCACGTAAGACATGGTTCATAAGTCGCATGAATGTACTAGGGGCATTGGTAAGGCCAAACGGCATCACAAGCCACTCATACAATCCATGTTTTGTTTTGAACGCGGTCTTCCATTCATCTCCCTCACTCATCCTCACTTGAAAATATCCAGAATGCAAATCAATTTTTGAAAAGACAGACGCTCCAGACAACTCATCTAACATGTCATCTAATCGAGGGATAGGGAAACGATACTTTACCGTTATCTTGTTGATAGCTCGGCAGTCCATGCACATGCGCCATTCGTTGTTCTTCTTCGGAACGAGGATGACAGGCACTGCGCACGGTGACAAGCTCTCTCTAATTTGCTTCTTCTCCAGCAACTCCTTGACTTGACGGTCAATCTCCTTGGTTTCCTCAGGGCTGGTACGGTAGGCGGGTCTGTTTGGAAGGACTGCTCCCGGCTGGAAGTCGATCTGGTGCTCAATTCCTCGAATCGGCGGCAGACCACTAGGAATTTCATCCGGGAAAACATCCTTGAACTCCTCCATCAACGGCTGCAAAACAGGAGGAATAACAACATCAGGAGTATCATTAGCCTTAAAATTAACGAGAACAATAGCATTACCTGATTTAATGGCGGTCTGAACTCCTTTTACACCGATGAACAGAGTCCGGTGCGCCATATCTAAACTGGAAGGGATGGTAACGTGGGCAGCCTTAGCCTTGGGGAGGCCCTTGGTTCCCTTAGTACACTGAGACTCGACCGTAGATGGTTCAGATTGGATCGGCTGCTTGCTCTCAGCACGCTTCTCCTTCTCTTCTTTGTACTTCTCTTGCATACGACGCTGATCTTCAATCACATCTTTCGGCGCTAGTGGCCACAATCGCGTGGTGCGTCCTTCTCGAGTCACAGCATAAGTGTTGGCGAATCCATCATGTATCGCCTTCCTATCAAATTGCCAAGGACGACCAAGCAAGATATGTGCCGCCTCCATAGGGATGACGTCACACAAAACAGTGTCAGTAAAACGACCAATAGAAAAGGTGACAGGTACCTGGTATCCAACACGAATCTCGCCTCTGTCTGTCAACCATTGCAATCGGTACGGTTTTGGATGCTTTTGTGGGGTCAAATTCAGCTTCCCCACTGCATACTGACTAATGGCGTTTACAACGCTTCCACTATCAATGATGAGCGAGCACACCTTATCCTGAATGGAACAGCGTGAATAAAAGATGTTCTCCCGCTGATCATTCTGTTCTTCCTCTCGAATAAGGCTCAATGCTCGGATCGAAACAAGGCTGACGTGCGTTTGCTTCGGCTGCTCATCCACAATATCAATGTCGCCCAGGAGTGAGCTGACTAGGGGCTGCTCAGTATCCCCTTTTACTTCTCCTTCTTCTTTAAATTCCTCTTCACTCGCTGATTCTAACTCATTCTGCTCGGTGAGGAATAAAACTCTACGATTCGGACACTGGGCTTGGAAGTGTCCCCATCCTTTGCACTTGTGACACTGAACGTCACGTGCTCTTCCTGGAGTACTGTTCTGCTGCGGCTGGCTAGATGGGGTAGGTCGAGGTGGAGGGGTCCGATTCTGTGCAGACGAGCTGTAATCAGATCTGCGAGAGGGCTGGGGTGCAGACTGCTCAGAACGGTGAACTGGCTGCGTGGACTGGTTCTGAGGACGTGCAGGAGCTGTCCTCGGCGTGGCTGTCCACGGCGTCCGGGCTGGTGCCGACTGGAATGATTTTCTGCGTCCCTCTCTGAACTGCCGTTCAACAATAGAGGCATAGTGAATCATAGCCTCAATGCTGGTGAAGTCCCTCAACTCGACTTCACATGCTATGTCTGGATTCATTCCCTCAATGTATCGGTTGATTGTGGCAACCAATGTCTCTTCCTTTCCGACTCGGTTCATGGCTGTCTCGAGCTCCTTGTGGTACTCCTCCATCGAACGAGTGCCTTGTTTAATCCTGTTCAACTTCTTCTCAAGTTCTCGTTCATAATGTACTGGGATAAATCTGCCTCTCATCACATCCTTCATCTCTTGCCAAGTGTCAATAGGTGGATATCGATCTCGGCGTCTTCTCTCTTGCTGATTTTCCCACCATGAGGCTGCATACCCTCTGAACTCCAAAGAAGCAAGCTGAACCTTCTTCAACTCAGGAAAGTCATAACAGTCGAAGATCTTGTTGACCTTCCTCTCCCAATCAAGGTACACATCAGGGTCATGTAACCCCTCAAACTCTGGGATGCTTGTTTTGATGTTGTTTAACAAGCTTTCCGCATCGACGTGTCGGCGCTGGTTGGCACGGAAATCACGCCTAGGAGGTGGAGGTGGACGTCGACGGTCACGTCTCTGATTCCTCCATGGAAACTCGAATTCTGCCTCTGATTCCTCATTATAGCCATCATGTTCATGTTCTTCTTCATGTTCATCATCAGAAATATGCTCAAACACAGGCTGGGGCTGGGGACGATGTGGTGTCTCTCGGTGGACAGGCTGTCGTCTGAATGGTGGCTCTTGCTCTTGCTGGTGGATAGGTTGATTTCTGATCGGTGGAGGTAATATTGTTCGAGTGTTGAGACGTTCGAACTGTGCCATTACTTTACCCATCGAATCATCCAGCTTCTGTTCTAGTAATCGACTCCGTCTCTCAAAGTGTTGGGCCATAGCATCAAAGTGATACTTAGCATCCCAAGGCTGCTGCTGAGACGATGAGGAATCCTCATTAGGTGTAATATTTGATTTGGGTGGGCTGTTGGGTTTATGGGCACCGTCTCCAGACTTCATGGTACCTGCAAAACGAGCAAACGTGAAAGAAAAAAAAAAAACAAGTATAAACCTCACAGTTCCTCACAATTCCTCACAATCACTCGTTTGTTCTCTCAGATGTTTATACACTCGTGTATGTCACTCAATTCACTCGTGTATATCACTCAATTTGCAGTCACAATAGCCTCTAAACCTCAAATTCCAAATTCAAGGCAGAACCGATGTGGACTTCTCGGCCTGAATCAAGAACTCGAACTTGACTCTCGGCTTGGATCACAGGTGTAGAAAGAAACACGAAGTTGTTGCAATGTGGGGTAATGCACGGCAAGGCAAGGAATACAAACTAGGTAAAGGGATTAAGAAGGCTAACAATTAAGGAAACAAGGAAGGGTGGCTAGTTAATGGCTAAGCAAACAAGGAAAGCTGAAAAGGGAGAAAGGCAGGAAATAAGAAAGAAAGGAAAGGCTATCTAGGAACTTTGGATATAAGTAGTAACAAGTTATGAGCACTAACCCGACTTTGAATCGACTTAGGAACTGAAACCTACACTATCCAATGTACTCAAATAATATAGACTCTTTTTTTTTTTTTTTTTTTTGAACTGGACGGTAACACCTTCAAACGGCTGTTTTTTGGCCTAAACTCGAACCGAACACGGCGTAGCAGTGATAACTTCTAGGTCTCGTCGAGACGTTTCTGAAAAGGTATTATGGCGGTTGAGCGGATAAGCAGATCAAAAGTTACGTCCGTTTTAAGTTCTACCGACGAAAACTCGAAGAAACGAAGACACAACTACTACCCAATACACGAATGATGCAAGAACAAATTACGAACACACTGTGACACACTAGGGCCTTCGATTAACTCTTTTCTTTTTTTCTTTTTTTTTTTTTTTCTTTTTTTTTTTTTTATCAGATTTTTTTTTTTTTTATCGAAACTTTTGCCCCCTAATATGTCACGACACCTATTTGGATTGAACCACGATCAGCAAAACTGACGTGGCTCTGATGCCAAAATTTATATGATGCGATCACAATAAACGCGGAAGCTAAGGATCGAACAACGTCAAGTATGAAAGATTCAATCCAAATATAACTATGAACAATCGAATGGAAATTTCCTGAAATTCTACCCACAAATACGCTGAATAGGCGACGACAGTAACCTAAGCAATTCAATTCCGAATAAGCTCAAATTTTAACACAAGTTACAACTTAGGGTTATGAAGAACATATCCAAAATTCAGCAAAAACGCACGGGTAGTTTTCGATTTGGCTCGGTGGTCAGTTTCAGGACAGAATTAGGGTTCAAAAACGGATCTGAAAATTAATCTAAGGGTTTCTGGGATGGGATGGTTATGTGAACGAAGGGGATGATTACTGATGATATAGGAACGATGAAGAATGGCTGGGAAAACGAAAAAAACACGAATTGAAGAATTGAAACGAAAACAAATTATGAATCTTACCCGAAACGAACCCCGGATCTACTTGAATCCGAAACGCGTTTATGGAGCAATCTTCGTGGCTCGACTAACCCGGATACTACGAGATATCACGAACGAGTCGAATGAATTCAAGTTTGAAGTGCCAACAACAAACTCTACCAAGAACTATAGAGACGTGAACCTAAGCACGCGATTTGAGACAAAAACGAAGAACTCGATTTTTCATTCAATATTGTCTGTGAATAGTAACAGCGAAAATAACTTAAATACTAGACTAATCCCTAAGCTAGGTTTCGAAATTAACAAGGCTTGGACTTGTTAATTTTCGGACTCCTTAATTAAATATAACTGGGCCAATTAATCACCTAAACATGTTGTGATAATTGGACTAAACTAAATTAAGAAATAAATACAAAGTAGTTTTTTTTAAGCCCAAATAAAATATAAGAAATTGTGTTTTCTTGGGCTTGTCTTCCTTTTTCTTCAATGATGGACGCCCAAATCTTCATCTTCAACACTTGTCAAATTCACCAACTTGTATTGATGAAATTCGACTCCATCATCCTCCAATCTCTTAGGAATGTAGCATTGCAAATAACCTTGCAGCTTCTTGGCTCTCGATCTCGTCACTGGTCCTCCGAGCTGCAAGTCCCGATTGTTTTCTTCAATGCTAGGTCCCGTCTCATCACTTCCACCAAGGCTGTCCACGTTGCCACTTCTTCCGGTTCAGATACGGCGTACCAAAACTTATGCATTGGCATAAAAGGAGTTCAGACCGCCATTAAATCAGGTAATGTTATCGTTCTAGTTAATTTTAAGGCTAATGATACTCCTGATGTTGTTATTCCTCCTGTTTTGCAACTGTTAATGGAGGAGTTCAAGGATGTTTTCCCCACAGAGATTCCTAGTGGACTGCCGCCAATTCGAGGAATTGAGCATCAGATCGACTTCCAGCTGGGACCAGTCCTTCCAAACAGACCTGCTTACCATATCAGCCCTGAGGAAACCAAGGAGATTGACCGTCAGGTCAAAGAGTTATTGGAGAAGAAGTAAATCAGAGAGAGCTTGTCACCGTGCGTTGTGCTTGTCATCCTCATACTAAAGAAGAACAACGAATGGCGCATGTGCATGGACTGCCGAGCTATCAACAAGATAACAGTAACGTATCACTTCCCTATTCCCCGATTGAATGACATGTTAGATGAGTTGTCTGGAGCATCTGTCTTTTCAAAAATTGATTTACGTTCTGGATATTTTCAAGTGAGGATGAGTGAGGGGGATGAATGGAAGACTACGTTCAAAACGAAACATGGACTGTATGAATGGCTTGTGATGCCATTTGGCCTTACCAATGCCCCTAGTACATTCATACGACTTATGAACCATGTCTTACGTGATGTCATAGGGAAGTATGTTGTGGTCTATTTTGATGATATCCTTATCTATAGTACGTGTGTTAATGAGCATGTTAGACACCTTAGGCATGTGTTTGTGTTGCCGCGTGATGCAAAATTATATGCTAATTTGTCTAAGTGTACCTTTTGTATGGATGAGGTTGTCTTTTTGGGTTTTGTTGTGAATAGTCGTGGAATGGAAGTTGATAGGATGAAGGTCAAAGCCATAGAGGAATGGCCAACACCTAAGTCCTGTGCTGATGTTCGGTCATTTCATGGTTTAGCGGGTTTCTATCGCCATTTTGTACGTGATTTTTCTACTATAGCTGCCCCTCTGACCGAACTGAGTAGAAAGATAAGAAGTTTGAGTGGGGGAACGCCCAAGAGCAAGCTTTTAACTTATTGAAATCAAAATTGTGTAATGCTCTTGTGTTGGTTTTGCCTGATTTTAATAAAATGTTCGAGATTAAGTGTGATGCCGCCGGCATAGAGATTGGTGCTGTTTTGATGCAAGAGAGGAAGCCCGTCACTTTCTTCAGTGAGAAGTTTAATGGCGTAGCCCTGAGATACTCAACGTATGACAAGGAGTTGTACGAGCTGAAGAGGTCTTTGGAGACTTGGCAGCACTATTTGAGGCCGAAAGAGTTCGTGATTCACACTGATCACGAATCATTGAAGCATTTGAAGGGACAACAGAACTGGAACTCATGTCATGCACAATGGGTTTAGTTCATAGAGTCATTTCCCTATGTGATCAAGTACAAGAAGGGAGAAGAGAATGTGGTTGCTGATGTTCTTTCTTGCAGGTATGCGTTGTTTTCTATTATGTATGCACAGTGTTTAGGTCTTGAGCATATTAAGAGTTTTTATGTGAATGATCCTTTCTTTGGACCTATCTTTGCATCATGTGATGGAAAATGTAGGGTTGTTGACTCGTAGTATGTGTCTGAAGGTTTCTTATTTAGGGATTCGAAGTTATGTGTCCCTAATTGTTCTATGAGGGAGTTGTTTGTGTTAGAATCTCATGCGGGGGGTCTTATGGGTCATTTTGGTGTTGCAAAGACATTAAGTCTATTGCATGAATATTTTTACTGGCCACGCATGAAAAAGGATGTAGAGAAAGTCTGTGTTAGATGCATTACTTGTAAAAAGGCTAAGTCTACGTCTAATCCGTTTGGGTTGTATACACCTTTGCCAGCACCTACTGCATCTTAGGTAGACATCTCGATGGACTTTATTTTAGGCTTGCCTCGGTCTAAGTTTGGCAAAGATTCTATTTTTGTAGTTGTTGATAGGTTTTCAAAAATGTCTCACTTGATTGCTTGCAGAAAGACTGTTGATGATGTTTACATTGCAAATTTATTCTTTTGTGAAGTAGTACGTCTGCATGGGACTCCTTAAACATTGTGTCTGATAGGGATTCAAAATTCTTGGGACATTTTTGGCGTGTCTTATGGGGAAAGTTGGGTACCAACTACTATTTTCTACTGCCTGTCATCCTCAAACCGATGGTCAAACGAAAGTCGTTAATAGGACATTAGGTACCTTACTGCGTGCACTTGTTAAGAACAATCTTAATTCATGGGAAGAGTGCTTGCCATTTGCTGAATTTGCTTATAATAGAGTTGTGCATTCTTCTACACACATGTCTCCATTTGAGGTTGTTTATGGATTTAATCTGTTGACACCAACGGATCTTATTCCTTTGCCTACTAATAATCTTCTCAGTTTGCAAGGTTCTCGTAGGGCTGAACAGGTTCGAGAGATGCATGCTAAAGTGAAACAGAGGATCGAGCTTCAAGGTGTTAAGAACGCAACAAAGGCGAATGCACACCACAAGCAAGTATTATTCAAACCTGGTGATAAGGTTTGGATACACTTCAGCCCGGGACATTTTACTAACTTGAGGAAGTCAAAGCTGATGCCTCGTGGCGATGGACCATTCACCGTGGTCGCGCATGTTAATGACAACGCTTACCGACTTGATCTTCCGGGTGAGTATAAGTGTTCTTCTACTTTTAATGTGGCTGATTTGTCTCCGTTTCCTGCAGATGACCGAGATGTCGAGGAGGACTTGAATTCAACGATGAATTCTTTTTAGTAGGGGGAGGAATGATGAGACAGGACCTAACATTGAAGAAATCAATTGGGACTTGCAGCTCGGAGTACCAGTGACGAGATCAAGAGCAAAGAAGCTGCAAGGATATTTACAATGCTACATTCCGAAGAGATTGGAAGATGAAGGAACCGGATGTCATCATTATAAATTGGTGAATTTCACTAGTGTAGAAGATGATATTTCGGAGGCCCATTAAAAAAAGAAAACGAAACTGGACTTATAATTATTTTATTTTAGGCCCAATTATCACAACATATTTAGGTAATTAATTGACCCGTTTTCTTATGCCCATTACTTGGTATTTTTGGCCCACTTAGCTTAGTATTTATGTTTAATTTTCGTTCATACTTGGCAACTTCAAACTTGAATTCAATCAACTCGTTCATGATATCTCGTAGTATCCGGGTTAGTCGAGCCATGAAGATTGCTTGATAATCGCGTTTCAAATCCATGTATTTTTTGAGGTTCGTTTCTGGTAATTTTCATCCCTTGTTAATTCGAATTTCGTTAATCCATTGTTTGATTTTCGTTCTCACCCATTCCTCATCTTTCATATATCACAAATATTCATTCCCCATCGATCCTATAACCATTGATCCGCCCTCACTTTAGGGGTGAGGGAGATGCAATAATAATCGATATGTATAATCGAGTCGAATCCACAGGGAATGCAATGGCGTATGAATTTCAACTAGTAATCTAGCTACTAAACCTACTAGCCAAGCTTACAAGTGACATGTTTTTGTGTTTTCTTAATTCTATCAAGTAATGCAATTGGAAAAACAACAAACTAGATAACAACTAATAGCAAAAGTTAGCAAATAATAGTAGAAAGATTGGTTCCAAATATAATCTGATAATCACTAGAGGCCTAGGTTTTAGGTATTGCATGGATTAGCCATTTTAATCTAATTCATATGGGAGTTCTATATATAATAAACATAAATTTTTCTCTCGAAGCAACCAATATTAGTGGATTAACCTATGACATCTATCTCCGACTAGGACTCAAGATGCATAAATTAACTCCAAATAACTCAATTAATTATCTAGAAGCTCCTACTAGTATATGGTGTGATTTGATGCTAAGTACTATGAATTAAAGCCTACTAAGCATTTAACCAAACACCTTGTATGCACTCAATGATGGCCTATCAATCATGCAGTAAAATTAAATCCCAAACCACAAGACATATGAATTAGAAGGTAAATCCAACAACAAAACCTAAAAACCCAAGGATCTAGATCATATCTTCATATATTGGAACCAAAGGAAATTTAGCTAGACATAATGAAAGGAATTAAACCATAAAAAGTAAATGAAATCATGCTTGAAAGATAGAGAATTTAATAAGGCAGAAGAATATGATCTTGAATCGCAAATCCACCAAGTGTAGCTCCAACAATCTTGAATTTACTAAAAATGAAAGAGGGAAATATTTCTAGGGTTCTAAAATATTAAAGTATGCAAAAGATATTCAAATGGGGTGAATTGTGGGATTAAATACATTAAAAATCGAGTTTGAATCGAATCGGGGCGAAACAGGATGAACCGGGGCGAGTTTGGGCGAGCCGAACTCGCCCCTTAAGTTGAGGGAGCACGGCCAACCGGCGGTCTGGGCCGGCGGTCTACCAGCCCGCCGGCGACTTCCCAGACTGCCGAACACTCTGTCCCCGCCACGGCAGTTTGGCAGCTTAGCCGACGGTCTACCAGACCGCCGGTTAGGCCGCCGGCCCTCCTCCTTGACCGGTCAACTCCGTCTTCTCTTTGCGCGATGTTTTTGTTTTCACCCGTTCTCTCTCGTCCGAACTCCAATTTCCGAACCGCTTTTTGCTACGGACTCCTAACGAACTCCTCTTCAACATCGAATGATCAAATTAGCCAAATGAGTACTTCATTATACTGAAAAAAGGCACAGAGAGACTCGAGAGAACGAGGAAAACATAAACGAACTTGAACTAGTGAAAACCTAACTCCATAAATTCAATTTCCACATTTTTAACCCTAGGTTTCACCCTAATTAACTTGATTCTTCCTCATTTCTAGCCTTCGATCCTTAGCCACATGAATGCTCTTTTCAATTCTTATAAAAATGGATCAAAAACCGAAAAGAAATGAGAAAAGTAGAATGTATGCTACAAGTTAAGAAAACCTAGCATTTCTAACCTTTAAGCACATGAATCGAGACTTAAACACATGCAAAACACACTCAACATTCACATAAAATACGTGTTAATCACTCCCCCAAACTTAAGCCATTGTTCATCCCGAACAATGAAACGAACAATCAAAACACTTAACACGTATGAGGTGTGCATTTTGAGTTCCTCGATGCCTCATCATCTCAAAAACCATTTTAGTTCAAGGAAATTCTCAAGTCAAGCCAAACATTCATAACATCACTCACCATCCTAACTTAGAATTCAATCACTCAAGCACATTCAACCCTAGACCTCACAAGAAGTGTGTATCACTCAAGCACTCATTATATAAGAAAGGTAAACACTCATCAAAATCATGCAATACACATCTTTAACCATAAGCTTGCCTATCAACTCAAGTTCCTCATACTACAATGCATGCACAAATTAGGATCAAAAAAGTCTTTATTAAGCTTGTAATGTAGGGACATTGGTTAAAGTAGGGAGTTTTAGGCTAAGTGACTTCAATTTTCATTCAAGTACCCTTACCTTCTTTCTTCACCTTTCTAAGTATGAAATTCTTCATCTTCTACCTTATCCAACCCCTTTTAATCAAATGAAAGTTCAAGCTTCTATCAAAATTCTAAAGAAACACTCCTTTATGCTCTTATTCCCTTTATTTTTTTTTTTTTCAATAAGAACTTTGTTCTTATTCTTTTTCTTTTCTAACGTTGAGCTTATAGGAGTGTTCTTTCAACTCAAAACCAATCTTAAAACCCTTCACCATCAACCACCATTTCTCATGAATTTTCAACTTCCACCAAGGTTCCCTTAACCATCCCCCCTATCATCCGGTTCAAGAAGAAAAGGCTCTATTCGAGGATCAAAATAGGACGACAATGGTAATGAAAGATAGGTTAGTGTTTAGGAAATATGGACTAAACAATGATGGCCTAAGATCATCTCCTAATTATGCACACATGTAATACTTCTAACAAGAGTATCAAGGCAAGTTGTAGTAAAGAGAATATGTAATGCAAGATCAAGCTCTCAAGAAAGGATATTACTATGTAAAATGCATAGTTTTAGGCTCAAAAATCCTCTCAAGCTTTGTGTCTAGAGCCTAAGTATTTAAGTTCAATCATCCCAAGCCATTCAAGTGAAATAACCCTAATCATGCTTGACATAAAAACAAAACAAACGACACAAAAATTGACAATGAAATGAAAACTAAAGAAAACGAAAAAGAAAGGATACGTGTTGAGGTGCCTCTCAACTAGCGCTTTGTTTAATGTCGTTAGCTCGACATAACCTCCAATGATCAAGCATCATTAAGAAGAATGGTCGACTCCTCCTTAAACTCCATTAACAACAAAGGTAGAACCATCATTCTTGAGAAGTTCGAATGTGCCATTCTTGAAACTCTTACTCACAATGTAAGGACCGGTCCACCTTGATTTGAGTTTTCCAGGGAAAAGACGAAGACGAGAGTTAAAGAGAAGAACCTCGTCTCCCGGAATGATCACCTTGCTTCGAATCTCTGAATCATGAAACTTCTTGGCTCTTTCCTTGTAAATCCGAGAATTTTCATAAGCCTCGTTTCTCCATTCCTCGAACTCCACAAGAGGATTCTTCCTATTCAATCCGTCCTCCTTAAACTCAAGATTAATCCTCTTTATTGCCCAAAAGGCCTTATGTTCAATCTCCAAAGGTAAGTGACAAGACTTTCCGAACACAAGTTGATACGAAGACATACCAATGGGGGTTTTATAGGCGGTTCGATAAGCCCACAAAGCATCATCTAGTTTCTTTGTCCAATCCTTTCGAGTAGTGATTGTCTTCTCCAAGATTTGCTTGATCCCGGTTTGGAAGCTCGGCTTGACCATTGGCTTAAGGATGGTATGGAGAGGTAATCTTGTGCTTCACTCCATATTTAGCAAGAACACTCCCCCACCACTTGTTGTTGAAGTGAGATCCCCCATCACTAAGCAATGATGTTTCAAACCGAGTCAAGATGTTCTTCTTCAAAAATTTGATCACCACCTTGGAATCACTAGTCGAAGTTGGAATGGCTTCGACCCATCTTGAAACATACTCAATAGCAAGAAGGATATAAGAAAAACCACAAGAATTAGGGAATGGTCCCATGAAGTCTATTCCCCAAGCATCAAACAACTCAACCTCAATCATGATGTTTTGAGGCATCTCATCCCTTTTTGTGATATTTCTCATCCTTTGACATTTATCACAATTCTTCATAAATGCAATCCCTAAAAATTGAAGGCCAATAGAATCCACTTTGAAAAACCTTCCAAGCCGTACGATTTACCCCGAAATGACCCCCCATTTTGTCCCTCATGACAATCTTCAATAATCTTGAGCCATTCACCATCCATTACACATCTTCTAAAAAGACCATCGGCACATCTCCTCCATAAATACGGATCTTGCCAATAATAGAACTTCACCTCTCGAAGGAACTTGGCCTTTTGATAATCCGAAAGATTTGGTGGCAATTCTCGAAGCACAAGGTAATTAGCAAAGTCGGCAAACCAAGAATCTTTGCACCTCAACACCATAATCTTCTCATCCGGAAAACACTCATTGATACTCAATCTCAAGTCTTCACCTTCAATCGGATTTTCAAGCCTTGACATGTGATCGGCTAGTACATTATCAACTCCTCTTCTATCACGAATCTCCATGTCTAATTCTTGTAGAAGGAGAATCCAACGAATCAAACGAGGCTTTGCATCCTTCTTGGCCATGAGATGTCGTATAGCCATATGATCCGAATAAATAATAGTGTGATTCCCAACAAGATATGACCAAAATTTGTCAAAGGTAAAGACAATGGCCAAGAATTCCCTCTCCGTTGTTATGTAGTTTCTTTGAGCACCATCCAAAGTTCTACTAGCATAATGAATGCTCGAAACACTTTGTCTCTCATTTTCCCCAATACCACTCCTAAAGCATAATCACTTGCATTACACTTCAAAATGAATGACTCACTCCAACTGGGCTTAATTAGAATAGGAGTAGAGATGAGGGCTTTCTTCAATGTCTCAAAAGCTTTCAAACATTCTTCATCAAAGACAAACTTCACATCTTTTTGCAAGAGATCGCAAAGTGGCTTTGTGATCTTTGAAAAATCCTTAATAAATCTTCTATAGAACCCCGCGTGACCAAGGAAACTTTGGATTGATTTCACATTTGTTGGGGGTGGAAGCTTCTCTATAGCAACAATCTTGGCTCTATCAACTTCCAAACAATCTCTAGAAACTTTGTGCCCAAGCACAATTCTATCTCTAACCATGAAGTGGAACTTCTCCCAATTCAAGACAAGAGAAGTGTCCTTACACCTTTGTAACACCTTTGTGAGATTATCCAAACAAGAATCAAAGCTCTTCCCAAAAACCGAGAAGTCATCCATGAATACCTCCATAATATTTTCAATCAAACCTCCAAAGATAGACATCATGCACCTTTGGAAAGTGGCTGGAGCATTACACAACCCAAAAGGTATCCTCCTATAAGTAAATACTCCATAGGGGCATGTAAAGGCCGTGTTGTGTTGATCCTCCAGGGCTATGGCAATTTGATTATATCCCGAATACCCATCAAGAAAGCAATAGTACTCATAGCCCACCAAACGATCCAACATTTGATCTATAAAGGGCAAAGGGAAGTGATTTTTCCTTGTAGCCGAATTCATAGCCCTATAATCGATACAAACTCGATATCCGGTGGCAACCCTTGTAGCAATAGTCTCATCATTCTCATTCTTGACCACAGTTGATACGAACCTTGGCAGATCCGTAATTCAACACGCAAGCGGAAGACTCAAAAGATACCGATGGAAAATCCCAAAACCTCCAGATCGAATCTAAGAAGTAATATAGACGAGACGAAGCTCTCTATACCCCAACTGGTATTGTCTAAGCAACTCAGGGACGACGAATGACACACAAACGAGGGATAATTGACTCGTCGATTCGTCGGATAAACGTTCGTCTTAGATGAATAAAGAGAATTATTGAAATTCTCTAAAGAAAGAGATAAACTCATCAAAAGTGTAATTTTCGTCCATTACATAAGAGCCTTATTTATAGGCTTCAAAACATATCTAAACCTAGCCTAACTAGAAAATAACTCAAGTATAGTCAAAGTATGGGTCAAACTCATCAAATAACATAATAAAGCCCACAAATAAAACATTTTAAGGCACCAAAACTTGGGCTTAAAATAAAGTGACAAAAATAATAATGAAATATCTAAATAAACTACAAAATAATATCTTCACTCTTCAGCCCATATCATCTTTAATTCTTGGCCCATGAATTGAAATCCACGATCTACGGGCTGCATCAACAGTCATCCCCCCTTTCTTCGGAACAACTTGGGTAGGACTCACCCATTCACTATCCGAGATGGCGTAAATCATTCCCGCATCTATTAACTTCAACACCTCTTTTCTCACCACTTCTTGCAAGACCGGATTCAACCTCCTTTGAGGTTGAACCTTAGGACGACAATCATCTTCCAATAGAATACGATGCATGCATATAGATGGACAAATAATATCATCAATAGACCAACCAATAACATCCTTAAACTCCCTAAGGACATGCAACAACTTGTCCAATTCGGACTCTGACAAGTTTTGTGACACAATTACGGGTAAAGAGCCATTATCTCCAAGGAAGGCGTACCTTAGGTGATCGGGAAGAGGTTTCAACTCTTGAGAAGTGTTTGGAGAAGATTCCACCTTAGTTGAACTCCCACTCCCCCCCGGTTGGTTGATATCAAGGTAATGAACCTCATCCTTCGATGATCCTTGATTTGCTTCAATAGATTCCAATAAATCATCACAAGCATCATCCACATCGGAATAAGAATAAAAAAAATTAGAGATGATTTCTTCCGTGAGATCTTTTGCCATAGATGTAGGCAAGGTGGTGATTGAATTGCATTCCTCATAGGTTAAGTCATCTCCTCGCTTCATAGCATTAAAGATTGAAAGAGTGAGGGTCCCTTCATTAATTCTAAATGTGAGATTCCCGTCTTGCACATCAATAAGAGCTCTTCCGGTTGCTAGGAAAGGACGCCCAAGAATGAGGGGCATATCCTTGTCCTCCGGCATATCCAAGATAACGAAGTCTGCGGGGAAGATGAACTCCTCAACTTTCACTAATACATCTTCAACCACTCCTTGAGCATAAGATATGGAACGATCGGCCATTTGGAGACAAATAGAAGTAGGTGTGATCTCTCCAATATCCAATCTTCTAAAAATAGACAATGGCATCAAATTGATGCTAGCTCCAAGATCACATAAGATATTCCCAAACTTTTTCCCTCCAATCACACATGCTATTGTGAAGCTTTCGGGATCTTTCTTTTTCAAAGGCATTTTCCTTTGAATCACCGCACTAACCTCCTCCGTTAGGCTAATTGTTTCAAATGAACCAAACTTTCTCTTGTTAGCAACGGCATCCTTCAAGAACTTCACATATCCGGGCATATCTCAAAGTGCATCAAGCAAGGGAATGTTGATTTGTACTTTGTTGAATATCTCCAAGAATCTCATCAACTTTTCGTCAACCTTATGCTTGGCTAGATGATGAGGAAATGGAGCCTTCGTAATAACATCCTTGGTAGGGAGAGGGGCCTCTACTAGCACTGCCTTAGGAGCTTCTCCTTGCACTTCTTTCCTTGAGTTCTCTTTATTGGTAGGAAACTCTTCATAAGGTATATCTTCAACAAGAACTTCCTCTTTTCCACTTCCGGATGTAGCATGATTCTCATAGGCTCTTCCACTCCTCAATATGATAGCATTGCATTGGTTCTTTGGGTTTACCTCCGTATTACTTGGAAACTTTCCCAGAGTATGTTGAGTGGTGGCTTGATTAGCCATTTTGATACGAACCTTGCTCGATCCGTAATTCAACATGCACGCGGAAGACACAAACTGAGAATACAACCGGTGGGTATCTCAATATACCTAAAGTCTAATCCCACAAATGATATAGAATCGGCCTAAACCCCCTATACCCCAAGTGATGATCGCCTTAGTCACACGAAGACGATGAATGACACACAACGAGGTTTGATTGGCTCATTGATTCGCCGGATAAACGTTCGTCTAGAAGAACAAAGAGAATTATTGAAATTCTCTAAAGAGAGAGATAAACTCACCAAAATGTAATCATCAAAAGTGTAATTTTCGTCCATTACATAAGAGTCTTATTTATAGGCTTCAAAAACCTATCTAAACCTAACCCAACTAGAAAATAACTCAAGTATAGTCAAAGTATGGGTCAAACCCATTAAATAACATAATAAATAAATAAAGGCTTTTAAGGCACTAAAACTTGGGCTTAAAATAAAGTGACAAAAATAATAATGAAACAACTAAATAAACTACAAAATAATATCTTCACTCTTCAGCCCATATCATCTTTAATGATGCAGCCTGTAGATCGTGGATTTCAATTCATGGGCCAAGAATTAAAGATGATATGGGCTGAAGAGTGAAGATATTATTTTGTAGTTTATTTAGTTGTTTCATTATTATTTTCGTCACTTTATTTTAAGCCCAAGTTTAGTGCCTTAAAAGGCTTTATTTATGAGCTTTATTATATTATTTGATGGGTTTGACCCATACTTTGACTATACTTGAGTTATTTTCTTGTTAGGCTAGGTTTAGATAGGTTTTTCAAGCCTATAAATAAAGCTCTTATGTAATGGACGAAAATTACACTTTTGATGATTATATTTTGGTGAGTTTATCTCTCTTTAGAGAATTTCAATAATTCTCTTTGTTCGTCTAGACGAACGTTTATCCGGCGAATCAACAAGCCAATCAAACCTCGTTGTGTGTCATTCATCGTCTCCGTGTGACTAAGGCGATCATCACTTGGGGTATAGGGGGTTTAGGCCGATTCTATATCATTTGTGGGATTAGACTTTAGGTATATTGAGATACCCACCGGTTGTATTCTCAGTTTGTGTCTTCCGCGTGCGTGTTGAATTACGGATCGAGCAAGGTTCATATCATTTGGTACCAGAGCCTAGGTTTCGTATCCAGGTTATTTTTTTGTGTCTTTCTTTTTCTGATTCGTTTTCATCTAGGGTTTCATAGTCTGTGTTTTCGTGTTTGATCGAGTCTTATTTGTTGCTATCGTTTCTGTAGTTAGCATTGTTAAAAAAAAAAAAAAAAAAAAAAAAAAAAAAGTCATATTTCAGGTTCGTTTCTGTTTCCTTCTTCTGTGTTTCCGTTGTGTGCATCTGAATCAAGTCATCGTTTGTTGCTTTGTATTTGCTTCGTGTCTTCGTAGCTATATATATATATATTCAGATTCGTTTTGAGGGTGTCTAGGTTGCCTTCTTATTTCGTATCTAATCAAGTCGTCTTTGTTGTTTCATATCTATCTACCTATCAGCGTTCAAAAAAAAAATAAAATTGTTCGATATCCACATTTATCTTGGTTCTGCGATTTGTTGGTCACATCTGATTGCATTATTTTCTTGATATTGTGGTGATCATTAGTTGGTGATATTGGCGGGTCTCATAATTTCATTCCGAATTCGTGTCTTAGGAATTTGTAGAATTCTAATTAGTTTTCGTCTTGTATACATTCCTTTCAGAATTCTATAGCTTTTTTTTTTCTTTCATACACGTTCGAATATTTGGGGTAGTAAATTCAAAATTAGGATTTGGTACCTATATTGTCATAATTGATATCCAAATATTGATTTTCCTTTCGTTTTTTATTTTATTTTATTTTTTCTTCCTTTTTAGTCTCGATTTTCGTCTAGGGTCTTTTTTATTGTTGTCGTTGCTATAGTTGTTTCATATTTGAGTTCTGATTCTGCGTACCCTTTGTTCGTTCGTATATTCACGTCAAAAAAATAAATAAATAAAAAAAAATCTGAAATTCCTTTTTGCAGTTTAGTATTTCTGAGTTCCTTAAATCGTCTAGAGCCTAGGATCAGTTTGTGAACAACATTTTTCGGAAAGCTGTGTTCCTATTTTTCGTGCTTGTTGATTCGTCGATCGGAGTTCAATTTATTTGAATTCTTTGAGAGAGATTTGAGTGGTAAAAGGCAAGAGAGTGTGAGACTAAAAGAGGGTAAAGTCATATATCATTGAGTGATACACGAGTGCTAAGTGATTTCTCTTCTGAGTGATACACGAGTGCTTGTGAGGTGGTGAGGATCCTGTTTTAGTTACATTTTCATTTTGGTAAAAAAAAAAAAATAAAATTGTCTTGTAGGTATGTCGGTGTTTGGAGGTAGAGGAAGTCGAGGAATTAACCGACAAAATTATTTTGAGTCGGAATATGATGAGTATGGAGATAATTGGGAGTATGGAGATGAAGAGGACTGTTGGTATTGAGGTTCAAGAGGAAGAGAAGATAGCAATTCGAGATATATCAAGATAAAGATTCCATCTTTTCAAGGGAAATGTGATCCTGAGTTGTATATCGAATGGGAAAGAAAGGTGGAGCTCGTGTTTGATTGCCATAATTATTCTGAGTTTAAGAAAGTGAAGCTGGCAGCCAATGAGTTTTCGGGCTATGCTCTAACTTGGTGGGATCAGTTTGTGAAGAGTAGAAGAAGGTACGGAGAGCAACCTATCCAGACTTGGAAAGAGATGAAGGCGGTGATGAGGAAGCGTTATGCGCCTTCGCATTACTATCCTGCGATTCAGACCGATTGGAGATGACCTCAAGCTGCTAATGTTTCATATTCAAAGAGAAGTTGTTGGGAGGAAGAAGAGCAGCCGAAGGTGTATACACGTGCATATGTGAAGCCAAGGTCAGAATGTACGAGTTTCTCTAAACTAATTCGTGATCGTGGTGGAGTTGTGACCAAAGATGAGATAGAAGATTCAAAACTGAAGATCTTGGAAATCTTGAAAGAACCGTGTCAAGTGGTGGAAGTAATCAAAGCACCTCCTGCGGTTACTTTAATTGATGATGGAGTTCCGAGTGTGGAGAATCAAGTGGATGATGAAGAATAGCGAGAGAACATCATGCATATCGAGGATACTGTTTCGCGTGTTCCTTTTACTCCATTGGTTGTTGAGAAACAAATTTGTGAGGATCAGGTGCAATTGCAAAAGGAGACGGAGATGGTGAAGCCTAAGGAGGAGGAAGTAGAGATAAAGGAGAATGAGTTGATGCATCAGCCTCTACTTGATCGGAGTGATGATTTGGAGTGGCTCGATAAGGAGGAGAAGTTCGTGGAGGCAAAGTTTTGCAAGGGAAATGATTGGTCCACTAATGATCTTAATTATCTATCTTTTTCTATTCATTATTTGCAAAATTTTGAGGATGTTGTTCACGGTGATACATTTTCTGGCGTACAACAAATTCGAGGAAGTGAACATCAAACCAAGTTAGCGGAGATGAATGAGATAGAGTTTATGTTACCGGATGAAAAGAAGAAGGAGTGGAGCTTTTTTCCTTTTGACGTGGGAGATGGCCAGGATTTGAGGACAAATCCTCTTCAAGAGGAGGGGAATGATGCAGCCCGTAGATCGTGGATTTCAATTCATGGGCCAAGAATTAAAGATGATATGGGCTGAAGAGTGAAGATATTATTTTGTAGTTTATTTAGTTGTTTCATTATTATTTTCTTCACTTTATTTTAAGTCTAAGTTTTAGTGCCTTAAAAGGCTTTATTTATAGGCTTTATTATGTTATTTGATGGGTTTGACCCATACTTTGTGATAGATTGGGTTATTTTCCATCAACAAATTAATACAATAATTACAGATATACAAATGGAAGATATTTAAACTTTTTCTAGATGAACTTTGAGTATTCTCTTTGAAGAACCAGCTTTTTCTCTTCCTTAATAATTCTACCTCAGTGACGTTTTTCCGATCACCACCTCCCAACTGCAAGCCTGCAAAACAAAATTGGAGGAGCCAGGAGGGTTCCTCCGGGAAGGCACTCCGATGCTCAAGTTAGTATTTGCTTGAGAGAAATAGGAATCCGCTTCAGCAAAGCTTGCATCGGGGGTAAAGTATTAGTAAAAGCACGTACCTCTTCTTGGTGAAGAAGATCAAGTATTTATAGTAGGATAGAAAATGAGGGTAAAAGGGTATTTACCTCTAGGTTATGAGGTTAAGTTAGTCTTTTCGGAGGAGACAAGTCAGTTAGAGAGAATATTTTTAGTTATGATTAGTGGTCCCCAAAGTGGTCCCCATAGTCACATTTTTGCTATGCTTCGTATGGGGATCTGGGGTTGAAGGAATGATGGCGACGGAGTGTGATCTGCACCTATTATGCCCACATCACTGATGGAGGATGATCTACGCCCGTTATGCTCAGATCACTAATAGACCTGATTTGCAAGGTCTGGCGGAAGTGTGGCATCTGTTCAGTTATCACTTCTGCATTCCAGATACGCGCTGAAAGCTGATAGATTACTCCCTATTAGCTACTCCCCCCCAGGTCCTTGGAACAACTTATGAGAGTTCCAGGTCCTGGTTGGCTTCTTCAATACGCTAAAAAAGGGAAAAGAGGATAAAGCTTTCTTGTCAAGTGACATCTGATTCACCTTACTCGAGGTGTAATTCTGCCTTGGGGAATCGAAAATGCCTCGTATCCTTAACCCTTGATTTTATCCGGCTCCATCTAGACCGTCCACTCTTCCCGCTATTTCCTTCGCTATAAATACAGAAGATTCCCCTCATTATCTGGTCATCTTCTACGACGGGAAAGGAGATTAAGTTTTGCAGCCATGGATGTTCCTCTCTGATAATCAGTAGAGTAATGTCATCCTTTTGAGCAGTCCTTTTTTATTAAGAGGTATTGTGATGATAGAAATGCTATGCTTTAACAGAGGCTATGTTCCGTTCTTTGGGCCTGTGATGATCCTTTCTTGTCAATCTTCATTCTTCTTGAATGAACAATTGAAATGTCTGAGGCTTCTCTTTCTTTTATCCTCTCTCTTATTCTTCTTCTTATCTTTTCTTCTTTTTTTTCTTTTTTTTTTGAAATGTCAAAGTGACATCTGATATATTTTATATATCTATATTTCCAGAGGCATTATTGGAGTGACATCCAATTTTTGCTTATGCTAAAGATTTCTTATACATCATGTTTTTATTCTCAAATATCCGAGTGATATCTGATATTCCCTGTTTTTGTAGAAGTATGGCAAGAGTGATATCGCTTGCTTACTTCTACCAATAAATCCTCAAATCGATTTTCGAATTTTTTGAAGCATTATACATGTAAGCCTCACTCATGTATGTAGACATGCACATACATATACATTTTGATTTCTGAGCTTACCCCTATTTGGAGTTACTGTATATATATATATATATATATACTATTTATTTTTGTATGTTTGGCTTGGCAGAATTGCCTTGTAGATCTCTGGTGATGGAACAAAAATTATCTTACTGACTTCAGTAGAGGGATCTGCGATCTGCCAGCCTCATATTATCAGATCCGTATCATGCCGGTCCAAGTTCTGGGTTTTCAGATCCTAAGATATACAGATCCTCTTTTGAGGATCTATAGTTTACAAGTTACCTGGTAACATATGAGTGATATTTCAGATACTTTTATGCTGGATCTATGATTCGTAAGGTCTGTATTCCCAGATCCTATTACACACAGATCCTCTCGTAAGGATTCTGTAATTCACTGGGGCCCGTATTTCCAGGTGCTATTACATACAGGTCCTCTCATGAAGGTTCTGTGATTTACAGGACCCGTGTTTCCAGGTCCTATTACATACAGGTCCTCTCATGAAGGTTCTGTGATTTACAGGACCCGTGTTTCCAGGTCTTGCTACTTACAGATCCTTTCTTGAGAAATCCGTACCATTGCCAAAGCGTATATCATACGCTTTGCGGTTTCCTAAGGTCACTTCCCTTTTCCTTTATCGGGACCTGAAACCGCCGCCACTTCTCACCATCATAACTTCTCCGCCCACGTTTCATTAACGGCTGGTCGTGCTCTTTAACTGCAGGTAGTGGGTGGTTGTCTCTTTAACTCCCTTCATTTAAAAGAGATAGATAAGAGCACTATAGAGAGAGACCAACACTTAGAGCTTTTTTCGCCATTTTTCTTGAGAAGGTTTCCCTGTGTTTTTTTTTTTGTTTAGGAATTACTTCTTGGCCTTTTTTCCTTCTCTCTTTTCACCGCAGCCAATTCTTCTCCCCAGCACACAGGTACCGTTCCTTTTCTTTCTTTCTTCTTCTTTCTTTATTCGCATTAGTTTATTTCTTAGTTTTCTATTACATTTAAGCGACAAAGAAAAATGGTTTCTTCCTCTAGGGCAAGGTGTCCAGGGTAAGGGTAAGAAGAAGTTAGTTGAGGGCGAAGAGGAAAAAGAGAGTAGAGCTGCTGCGCAACCACCTCTCCCTTTTGCTGAATATGAATCTTCCACTGTAACTTCCTTAGAATTAGGCCTAATTCTAAGCAGGCTAGGTAATACTAGGGGTTTTACCGTGGACATTCCGGGGCCTAGTGAGTGCCCTTTACTTCCTCGAGCCAATCATAAAATTTTCTGGCTCGGTCAATTGGAGGCAGGTTTGCGATTTCCTGTTCCCCCTTTTCTGTCTAGTTTAGCGACGAGATATAATATCCCTTTGAATCAATTGAACCCTGCTTCTTTCCGTAGGGCTATTTTCTTTTTTATAGCAACTACATTATATGGGGTGGAAGATCCGGTGTCTTTATTTTTTAGAACTCACGAGTTAAAATATCATGGGTATCACTTATATTTTTCTCCTATAGGATGGTTCCATAAATTTTATGGCCAGTATGAGTCTGTAGATAGGAAATGGCATCCCTAGTATTTAATTGTAGGTGCTCATTCCCCCAATTCCTGAAATATTCCCGATATACGTCTTTATGCGAGCCTAAGACAGATAAACCTTCTTTTGAGAAGATCACTTTGTTTGCCTGGGAAAAGAATATCCTCCATGTCCTGCTTAGCGAGTACCCAGCGGGTCATGGGATGTTAAAGCCACTTCTTCTCAGTGAAGAGGTGTTGTCCTTTTTTGGTTTGAGGCCTGGGACTCCTTGGAATCCCACTATAGGTAAATACTTCTTATTTTAAATTCGAGCACTTTTATACGTGTGGCTTGAACTTAATCACGTTTCTAACTTATGGCTGCTTTACTTTTTCAGATATGCCGGCCAGATCTGTTCTCAGGGAGAAGGCTAGGAAACAATTTGAGGAGCGAATGGCTGCTATGGCTGCAGCCTATGAACAAGCTCCTCCGGTTTTTGCATCTGCAACAGCTCCTTCTTCAGCTCCCATTTTAGTTTCCACAGCTACAACAGAAGTCGTGATAGATCCGAGGGCTTCTGTGCTGTGTCCTCCTCCTATCTCACAGACCTCCCCTTCCGTAGTACCTACAGGTCCCTTACAAGGATCTGGGGCCGCTGCTCTAGTTCGGGGATCTGCATCTCGGGCCAGGGGAAAGTCCACCTTGCCTGGTGTGGTTATAAGGGATGCATCTGCTGCTCAAGCTGTCATATCTTCCTCAACACGTCCTCCCCATCCCTTGGCTACTGAGGTGGATCGTGGTCTTTCTACCTGGTCTGAAGGTGTGGCTCCTCCTTCAGATGAAGACCTGGATTTTCAGGCTTCTGAAGGATTTTTATTGGACCTTTTTTCTACTGCTGAAGTACCAGCTTCAACCAAGCCTGGTAAACCTTCTGTCCCACAGAAGAGACCTTCAGATTCTTCTTCTTCCACAGACCCGAAGAGAAAGAAGATTTCTGCCACCAGCGATGATCGGAGAGTGGGCATGCCAATCTCTAATGATTTGGCACCCACTCCCCTCTCTGCAGAGCCATCTGCCCTAGGGCATCTGAGGTACTCTAGTACCTTGGCCAGGTATGCTACTACCAATCCTTATACAGTGGTTAAGCCTCTAGAACCAGCCATGGTGGAAAGCCCTGCTTCCGAAGCCACACTGGCTATGCTTCATGCTTTGCGCATGAAGGGTCTGGATGTCCCCACTATCTCCTATAATGTTCCTAGAGTTAGCGTAAGCTTCCCTGGCACAGTTCGGGGCATCGATGGAGGTACTGCCTCCAATGTTTTAGACAACATCCCCCATGTTGAAGATTGGAGGCATCTGAACAGGTTGACTTCTGTAGAGCTTGTCCGACAAGCCTCTGTTCACAAGATTAAGGTATTAAAAAGAGTTTTAATTTTAAAGATGTTCTTTTGTTTGCTCATATATTACTTCTTTACTTATTATTATTGTGTTCAGACCGTAGCCTTCAGATCCATGCTCTCTCTTCGAACATTAGCCTATGACCCCATGAAAGGGGATATGTCAGGCATACATTCCTCCAATGAGCATCTACAGGCGGAGGTGATGCGGTTGAGGATGGCTCGGAGTGAAGAGCATGCGGCCGAAGTTAAAGCTTTAAATGACCGAGCGGCACATCTAGAGCGGGAGCTGGCAGAACTGAAGCAGCGAGAGGCAGAGCGGGAGAGGCTTGCCCAAGAACGGGAGCTTCATTTTCAACAGCTAGAGAGAGATCTGGCTGATCAAAAGACTCGTGCTGAAGATCTCCAAAGATCTTGTGATAAGGCTAAGGCGGATCTGGCTCAGGCATCTGAGAGTCATAAAGATGGTTTGGAGCGAGCTTGTGACAACGCAACCAAGAAGGGTACTGAAGCGGGCCTGCAAAAGGGGCTCGTTACTGGGTCCGCAGTAGGGGCACACTATTGCAGATCTTACCTGCTGATGACGCCTTACGGTCAGGCTTTCCTCCAAGCCTTGGTGCGGGATTTCCCAGAAGATTTCCTTCATTCAGAGGACTTCTGGGAGAGGATGAGCGTTCCCTTAGCTTTCTGGGTTGGGGCGATTACAGAAGAGGCTCTTACTCAACTGGGCTTGAGAGACAGGATGAAGGATCTGAATGTTGATAAGATCCTGGATCTTTTGGAGAAAGAGACCCTGACTCTAGAACTGAATCCCCAGTTCGATGCCCGCAACCCTTGGTACGTGAAGAGCTTGAGATCTGCGGCACAGATCCTATATAGGCCTGAATAATACGAGAGTGTTCTTCCTGCTTGGGAAGATAATCCTTTCTATTTCATCCCTCCTCAGGCTAGGATGTATGGGCTTTTGGAGGAGGCCTTCAAAATGGTAAGTATTTGTAGCAATTATTACAATAAAACATTATCTTATTATTTATGGGCTGCAGGACTTCATCCACTTTGTCCTTCTCATGGACTTCTTTTTTATTACAGGCAATGGGTAAGGAATCTCCTCTTCCCTGTCTCACCTTCTCTGATGGTTTAAAAATTCTAATTTATGTGTTCATCTTTGGCAGACGGGAGATTCTTTGCAAGATCAAGGCTACACAGGCGTTGGAGGAAGCGTCTTTTCTTTGGTCCCCGCGCGGGATCACATTGAATGGGCTCTTGAACAGCAGCGGAACCTTAGAGCTCGGTGGGCCCTCTGGGGAATTGGACCCAGCTCTTCAGCTCTGCTCCCCAACTCAAACTCCTCCCACGGATCAGATGACGACCCAGATATCCAGCCCGATGATAGCCCAGGAGACGCCCCAGATGTTAAGCTAGGCGACGGACCAGGTGCCGGATCAGCAGAGTTCATCCCCCTCTCCCTCACAGATGCCTTAGCCCCCTCCCCACCTATCAGATCCCGTGGATCACCTCTCTTCAGACCCGGCGGTCGAGGCTCCTGCTCGGGGAGATTTTTCAGGGGTAGAGGAAGGAATTAATCTTCTTGAGGAAATTATGGCGGGCACTTTCGCGGGAACAACAGGGGGCAACGACTTCTTCAACCGAGGTTCCTCCTCAGGTCGTCGACTCATTAGGTACTTTGACACCTGGCGTCGACCCGGATCTGCGTGAGCAAACTCCAGATGGCAGGGATAAGTTGCAAGAGTAGGCTCTCTCTTTAAGACGTAGTTGTGCCATGTCAGTGGGATTGGCTCCACTAGTACTCTTTTTTTTTTATCATGTATAATTTTTATAGATTATGCATGATATTTGGTTGCTTCATTTATTTATTTTCATTTTTCCATGTTTTTTTTTCTTTTGTACATATTTTTTGAAAATTTTGAATCAATTTTCATAAATAGATACTTGTTCTAGGAGTAGATGGATAGTAGGGGGTATACCCGTACTCCCCCCCAAGTGAATTATAAGAGTACGAATGAATTATAATTCATTTCTTAAAGACGATAAAAAAGAAAAGATTATATTTCATGAACTTCAACCATAACAGATAATGGGTTGGTTTTTACACACCTTCCCTTTCTTTAAATTTACCATACTACTATGATGCCTTAAACATAATACTTTTTCAAATTATTGATGTTCCAAGGTCTGGGCAGATCCCTTCCCTCTGCATCTCTGAGCTCATATGCTCCTCCTTTGAGAGCTTTAGTGATGACGTATGGTCCTTCCCAATTAGGGTCTAGTTTTCTTGTAGGCTTGAGAGCATCCTCCCTTTTCAGCAACAGGTCCCCTTTTTCGAATCGTCATACCTGGACTTTCTTGTTATAGGCATTCCGCACCTGTTGCTTATATCGTTCAGCTCTGTTCTGAGCTTCTGCTCTGTGCTCTTCAATCAGGTCCAGATTCTCCCTGAGTAACCCCAGGTTCTGATTTTCATCATATTTTAAGATTCGATGTGATTTTGCTTCTACTTCTGCCGGCACCACAGCCATCGATCCATATACCAGGTTGAAAGGGGACTCCCCTGTGGCTGTTCTGGGGCTAGTGCGATAAGCCCAGAGTTTAGCCCAGTTCCCTTTAGCTTTTCCTAATCTGGCTTTAATACCAGATACAATAGTTCTGTTTGTAACTTCAACCTGCCCGTTGGCTTGCGGGTGGGCTACTGCCACAAAGCGCTGCTGGATTCCCATTTCTTGGCACCATGCTTGCATAGAATCACCTATGAATTGGGTTCTGTTATCGGAGATCAGAGTTCTGGGAACACCAAAGCGGCAGCATATGTTTTTCCAGATAAATTTCTTCATGGCCTGCTCTGTGATCTTGACTACAGCTTCGGCCTCTACCCATTTGGAGAAATAGTCAATAGCGACAATCAAGAACATCCTTCCACCTGGGGCTGTAGGGAATTTACCTACAATATCAATCCCCCACTTATCAAAGGGGTAAGGGGAAGACATGGTTCCCATTTCCTCTGCAGGTCTATGAATCAATCTGCAATTTTTTTGACAATGCTCACATTTTTTTACCAATTCCTTAGCATCTTTTTCAATACTGGGCCAAAAGAATCCAACCCTTAAGACCTTTCTTGTCAAATCATTGAATCCCGTATGAGCACCCGCAGCTCCTTCATGTATCTCTCTTAATAAGTATTCCCCTTCTGGCTCGGATAAGCATCTGAGATAGGGATGCATGAAGGATCTCCGGTACAAGAATCCTTAAAGCAGGAAATTTTTTGCCCTGATCATCTTTTTACATCGATTGACACTGGTTCCATCTGGTTCCTCAACTTTCAGGATCTGGATGATAGGTGCTCTCCAGTCTTTAATTTCTTGTATTGCGCTAACTTCTGTTAGACCAGATCTGGCGTCTACTTGTAATATGGTCAGTTCTCCATCCCATGTGCCTTTGATGGAACTTGCGATCCAGGCGAGTATGTCTGCTTCTTTATTCTTTTCCCTGGGGATCTGAATGATTTCTACTTTCAAGAATTTGGCTAGCAAAGCTTCGGCCACGGAGGCATATGTTATCATCCTTTCCTCTTTCCTCTCTCATATTCTTAATAATTGATGTGTCACCAGCTGGGAATCAAAGTAGATTTCTACTCTCTTAACATCCATGCTTAATAAGATATGTAGGGATCTGATGAGAGCTTCATATTCAGCTTCATTATTCGATGCCACAAAATTGAATTTGATGGCGAACCAATGTTCTTTGTTGTCGGGATCAAGGATGTATATTCCAGCTCCAGATCCCTCTTTGGTAACCGATCCATCCACATAGGTTTTCCACACCTTTTCTTCTCTTTCATCACCCCGAGTTGTTTCTTGCACAAAATCAGCTAAGGCCTGGGCCTTTATAGCTGTTCTGGGTTCGAACTCTACATCATATTCATTGAGTTCTATGGCCCATTTCACCATTCTCCCAGATAGGTCTGGCTTCCCCAACACCTGCTTGAGCGGGATATTGGTTCTTACCACGACCTTATGGGATAAAAAATAAGGTCGTAACCTTCGAGCAGTGACCATTACTGCCAATGCGGACTTTTCTATGTCGGCATATCTTGTTTCTGGTCCTTGAATCATTTTACTCACGTAGTAAATTGGAATATGAGAAGATCCATCTTCCTTGATAAGCACTGAACTCAAAGATTATTCCCCTACTGCAAAGTAGAGATACAAGACCTCTTTTGGTGCTGGTTTTGTGAGCAATAGGAGAGAGACCAGATGCTTTTTGAGCTCCTCAAAAGCGTCTTGACATTGCTGAGTCCATTCAAACTGGTTACCCTTCCTCAACACCTTAAAAAAAGGCAAACTTTTATCAACGGATTTGGAAATGAACCGGCTTAAGGCTGTGATTCTGCCATTAAGTTTTTGTATTTCCTAGATGTTCCTGGGAGGAACCATCTCCAACACAGCCTGTACCTTGGCTTGATTCATCTCGATTCCTCTAGGAGTTACCACGTACCCCAAGAATTTTCCCGACTGCACCCCAAAGGCACATTTGGCAGGGCTTAGTTTTAAATGATAAAATTGAGCCACAACAAAGGCTTCCTTCAGATCATTGATATGATCTTCAACTTTCACACTTTTTACTAGTATGTCATCGACATAAATCTCCATATTCCTCCCAATTTGTTTTTTGAATATCTTGTCCATCATACGCTGGTATGTAGCCCCAGCGTTTTTTAAGCCAAAAGACATGCTTTGGAAACCGAAAGTTTCAACACAGACGCCAAAAGCCGCTTTATTGACGTCATCTGGGTTCATCTTCACCTGATGGTATTCTTGGTATGCTTCCATCATTGACAATAGTTCACATCGAGATGTAGAATCCACCATCTGATCGATTCTGGGCAAGGAATAGTGATCTTTAGGACATGCCTTGTTCAGATCCCTGAAGTCTATGCACATTCTCCACGTGCCAGTGTTGCCTTTAGGCACTATGACAGCATTGGATAGCCATTCTGGGAATTGTACTTCCCGTATGTGTTCGGCCTCCAACAGCTTCTGTATCTCTTCTTTGATGACCTAGTCTTTTTCTACCCTGAATTGCCGAAGCTTCTGCTTCACCGGCTTGACCTGGGAGTCCACATTAAGGCTATGTAAGGCGACCTTTGGGTCTATCCCTACTAGATCAGATGACGAGAATGCGAAAACATCCATATTCTTTCGTAAGCATGCTACTAATGCTTTGGCTATCGCATCTGGCATCTGTGTCCCGATACGCGTAGTAAATCCCGTTTTATTGGGCATTAATTCTACCAGCAGCAGCTCCTCAGCCAGTTGAATTTGAGAATTATTTTCTACCACAGGTTCTTCAGCCCTCATCTGTTTATCTTCAGGTCCTGCTACCCACTGGGGATCTCTCAATTCTTCCCCAGAACTTTTCTTAGCCTCACCGGCCTTCATGGATTGTATATAACATTTTCGTGATAGGACCTGGTCCCCCGAAACAGATCCCACCCGGTTGCTTTCTAGATGAACTTTGAGTATTCTCTTTGAAGAACTAGTTTTTTCTCTTCCTTAATAATTCTACCTCAGTGATGTTTTTCCGATCACCACCTCCCAGCTGCAAGCCTGCAAAACAACACCAGAGGAGCGGGGAGGGTTCCTCCGGGAAGGCACTCCGACGCTCAAGTCAGTATTTGCTTGAGAGAAATAGGAATCCGCTTCAGCAAAGCTTGCATCGGGGGTAAAGTATTAGTAAAAGCATGTACCTCTTCTTAGTGAAAAAGATCAAGTATTTATAGTAGGATAGAAGATGAGGGTAAAAGGGTAATTACCTCTAGGTTACGAGGTTAAGTTAGTCTTTTCGGAGGAGACAAGTCAGTTAGAGAGAATATTTCCAAAGTGGTCCCCATAGTCACATTTTTGCTATGCTTCGTATGGGGATCTGGGGTTGAAGGAATGATGGCGACGGAGAGTGATCTGCACCTATTATGCCCAGATCACTGACGGAGGATGATCTATGCCCGTTATGCTCAGATCACTAATAGACCTGATCTGCAGGGTCTGGCGGAAGTGTGGCATTTGTTCAGTTATCACTTCTGCATTCCAGATACGCGCTGGGAGCTGATAGATTACTCCCTATCACTTTGACTATACTTGAGTTATTTTCTAGTTGGGCTAGGTTTAGATAGGTTTTTGAAGCCTATAAATAAGGCTCTTATGTAATGGATGAAAATTACACTTTTGATGATTATATTTTGGTGAGTTTATCTCTCTTTAGAAAATTTCAATAATTCTCTTTGTTCGTCTAGACAAACGTTTATCCGGCGAATCAACGAGCCAATCAAACCTCGTTGTGTGTCATTCATCATCTCCGTGTGACTAAGGCAATCATGACTTGGGGTATAGGGGGTTTAGGCTGATTCTATATCATTTGTGGGATTAGACTTTAGGTATATTGAGATACCCACCGGTTGTATTCTCAATTTTTGTGTCTTCCGCGTGCGTGTTGAATTACGGATCGAGCAAGGTTTGTATCATTAATGATGCTGCCTGTAGATCGTGGATTTCAATTCATGGGCCAAGAACTAAAGATGATATAGGCTGAAGAGTGAAGATATTATTTTGTAGTTTATTTAGTTGTTTCATTATTATTTTCGTCACTTTAAGCCCAAGTTTTAGTGCCTTAAAAGGCTATATTTATGGGCTTTATTATGTTATTTGATGGGTTTGACCCATACTTTGACTATACTTGAGTTATTTTCTAGTTGGGCTAGGTTTAGATAGGTTTTTGAAGCCTATAAATAAGGATCTTATGTAATGGACGAAAATTACACTTTTGATGATTATATTTTGGTGAGTTTATCTCTCTTTAGAGAATTTCAATAATTCTCTTTGTTCGTCTGGACGAACGTTTATCCGGTGAATCAACAAGCCAATTAAACCTCGTTGTGTGTCATTCATCGTCTCCGTGTGACTGAGACGATCATCACTTGGGGTATAGGGGGTTTAGGCCGATTCTATATCATTTGTGGGATTAAACTTTAGGTATATTGAGATACCCACCGGTTGTATTCTCAGTTTGTGTCTTCCGCGTGCGTGTTGAATTACGGATCGAGCAAGGTTCGTATCGCATTTGACTTATTTGGCCCTCCATCATCTTCACTTGCTTTGTCAAGGAAGTGAGAGAATTCTCCAATGCACTCACCTTTTGTCCGGTTTGTGTGATAAACGAGCTTTGTAGATTTGCCATTTGTTGGACAAGTTGCTCGATAAAAGGAGGTGTTTTCTTCGGTTCTTCAATTGCTCCTTCAGAAACGGAGAATCCGGGAGGTGGCAATTGAGCGTTGTTAGGATTTCCATAAGAGAGATTTGGGTGAGGTCTATTGTTGGGATTGTATGATTGATAACCTCCTTGATAACCATAAGAATTGCCTCCTTGTGGCCTTCCTAGGAATCCTCCTTGTTGTCCTTGGAAACCTCCTTTGTTAAAATTTCCATATTGCCTTTGGTTAATAAAATTCAATTATTCACTTCCATTAGGCTCCAAGTTCTCTTGATATTGATGAACACTTTGAACTTGAGCTTGAGATTGAGCTTTCCTCTCTTCTTCGTATTGCTTCTTCATATTAGCAACTTCCATTGCCAATACATTGAACTTCTCATCATCAATAGAAGCAACCTTCCTAGAAGGGGCCCTTTCCATTGGCCATTGATAGCTATTGGCGGCCATCTCTTCAATAATCCTTAAGGCTTCCTTGGCATTTCAATTCACTAGACATCTTCCGGAAGTAGCATCCATGATGCTTCTTGTGTGTGGTGTGAGACCACTATAAAAAGTGGTGATTTGTTGACCTTCCGTGAAGCCCTGTTGAGGACATTTTCTCAAAAGCTCTCTATACGTCTCTCATGCTTCAAACAAAGTCTCATCGCCTTGTTGAGAGAAATGTGAAATATCGGAAATAAACCTTTGAGCTTTTGATGGTGGAAAGTATTTAGAGAGGAAGGCCTTGCATAGATCATCCCATGCGTGAATGTTAGCTTTGTTTAATCCTTTGTACCAATCCTTGGCCCGGTCCCATAGAGAAAACCTAAACATCCTCATGCGAATAACATCATTTGAAACTCCATTAAGCTTGATAGTATCGCAAATATCAAGGAACATACCAAGATGGGCGTTCGGATCTTCTATAGGACTTCCACCGAATTGCTCACTCTTCACCATTTGGATGAGTCCGGATTTGAGCTCAAAATTGGCATTGATCGTCCCCCATTCTCCTCCTTGAAATTATTCCATTGGAGATTGGAACATATAGTTGAGAGGAGGTGGTTGAGCCTCATTTGCCCTTCTTTCTTGCTCATTCCTTCCATGCTCTAAACTCCTTCATTTCTTTCATAAGAGCTTCCATTGCCTAATTGTTAGCCATTTCTTGATTTTCAATAGAATTCCTTCTTCTATGCTTTCTTTCAAAGTTCAAGATCAAAGGTTGAACGAGTCTTCCTTTGGACCTTGTGTGCATAAACCTACAAAACAAAAATTAAAAGAAACAAATGCTTGAATTAGTAACTTAATAACCAAATCGACTATTGAAACTCAAACTAAGCATTCCCCGGTAACGGCGCCAACAATTGATGCGCCCTCACTTTAGGGGTGAGGGAGATGCAATAATATTTGATGTGTATAATCGAGTCGAATCCATAGGGAATGCAATGGCGTATGAATTTTAACTAGTAATCGAGCTACTAAACCTACTATCCAAGCTTACAAGTGACATGTTTTTATGTTTTCTTAATTCAATCAGTGATTAACACGTATTTTATGTGCATGTGGAGTGTATTTTGGATATATTTGATGCTTGATTTGTATGTTTTAATGTTAGAAATGCTAGGGTTTCTTAACTCTTAGTATACATTAGACTTTTCTCATTTTTCTTGGTTTTCGATCCATTTTTATAAAAATTGGAAAGAATATTCATGTGGATAAAGATTGAAGACTACAAATGAGGAAGAATCGAGCTTAATTAGGGTGAAACCTAGGTTTGAAATGTGGAATTTAAATATACAGAGTTAGGGTTTCACTAGTTTGAATTCAATTATGTTTTCCTCATTCTCTCGAGTCTTTTTATACTTTTTGCAGGAACAATGGAGAACTCATTTGGGCAATTTGATCATTTCATGTCGAGGAGAGGTTCGTTAGGAGTCCATAGCAAAAAGCGGATCGAGAATCGGAGTTTGGACGAGGGAGAACGAGCGAAAACGGTGAAGTTGCGCAAAAGGACCGGACCGGTGGCGACCCGGACGGCGACCGGCTGGACTGCCGGCCAGGCCGCCGGCTGGCCGGCTGAGGGACAGTCTTTCCGGCGACCCAGGCGGCGGTTGGCCAGGGCGCCGTTGCCCCTTCTCTTTAGTTTCTTGACCGAGTTAGTCGTCTAACTCGGTCCAACTCGACCCAAAACTCACCTATTATGTATTTAAACCCAAAATCTTCCTATTTTGTGGATCTTTTGCATATTTTAACACTCTTAGAACCCTAAAAACATTTTTCTCTTTCCTTTTTAGTATTTTGAAGATTGTTAAAGATTTATGTTGAAGATTTGAAAACCCATTCCACTATTCTTTTCCTTATTGAATTTTCTATCTTTTAAGCATGATTTCATTTACTTTCTATGGTTTAATTCCTTCAATTATGTCTAGCTAAATTTCCTTTGGTTCCAATATATGAAGATATGATCTAGATCACTAGGTTTTTGGGTTTTGTTGTTGGATTTACCTTCTAATTTATATATCTTGTGATTTGGGGCTTGATTTTATTGCATGATTGATTGGCCATCATTGAATGCATACAAGGTGTTTGGTTAAATGCTTAGGAAGCTTTAGTTCATAACACTTGGAATCAAATCACACCATACTAGTAATTCTTGCTAGTAGGAGCTTCTAGATAATTAATTGAGCTATTTGGAGTTGATTTATGCATCTTGAGACCTAACGGAGATAGATGTCATAGGTTAATCCACTAATATTGATTGCTTCGAGAGAAGAATTGATGTTTACTATATATAGAACTCTCATATGAATTAGATTAAAATGGTTAATCCTAACAAATCCTAAAACCTAGGCCTCTAGTGATTATCGGATTATACTTGGAACCAAGCTTTCTAATATTGTTTGTTAACTCTTGTTATTATTTGTTCTCTAGTTTGTTACTTACTTTATATTTTTCATTAGCTAATCAAAATCACAAAAACATGTCACTTGCAAGCTTGAATAGTAAGTAGATAATTAGATTACTACTTGAAACTCATTCGTCATTGCATTCCCTGTTGATTCGACTCAATTATACTATAATCGATTATTATTGCTCTCTACCCTCACCCCTAAAGTGAGGGCATGTCAATCAAGTAATGCAATTGGAAAAGCAACAAACTAGATAACAACTAATAGCAAGAGTTAACAAACAATAGTAGAAAGTTTGGTTCCAAATATAATCCGATAATCACTAGAGGCCTAGGTTTTAGGATTTGTTAAAATTAGCCATTTTAATCTAATTTATATGGGAGTTCTATATATATTAAACATCAATTCTTCTCTCGAAGCAACCAATATTAGTGGATTAACCTATGACATCTATCTCCGACTAGGACTGAAGATGCATAAATTAACTCCAAATAGCTCAATTAATTATCTAGAAGCTCCTACTAGCAAGAATTACTAATATGTTGTGATTTGATGCTAAGTGCTATGAATTAAAGCCTACTAAGCATTTAACCAAACACCTTGTATGCACTCAATGATGGCCAATCAATCATGCAATAAAATTAAGTTCCAAACCACAAGACATATGAATTAGAAGGTAAATCCAACAACAAAACCTAAAAACCCAAGGATCTAGATCATAATCTTCATATATTGGAACCAAAGGAAATTTAGGTAGACATAATTAAAGGAATTAAACCATAAAAAGTAAATGAAATCATGCTTAAAAGATAGAGAATTTAATAAGGAAGAAGAATATGATCTTGAATTGCAAATCCACCAAGTGTAGCTCCAACAATCTTGAATTTACTAAAAAGGAAAGAGGGAAATATTTCTAGGGTTCTAAAATATTAAAGTATGCAAAAGATATACAAATGGGGTGAATTTTGGGATTAAATACATTAAAAATTGAGATTGAATCGAATCGGGGTGAAACGGGATGAACCGGGGCGAGTTTGGGCGAGCCGAACTCGCCCCTTAAGTTGAGAGAACACGGCCAACCGGCGGTCTGGGAGTCGCCGGCAGTCTGGCAGACCGCCGGCCCAGACCGCCGAACTCTCTATCCCAGCCATGGCAGTTTGGCAGCTTGGCCGGCGGTTTGGCAGACCCTCCTTGACCGGTCAACTCCGTCTTCTCTTTGCGCGATGTTTTTGTTTTCACCCATTCTCTCTCGTCCAAACTCCGATTTCCAAACTGCTTTTTGCTACGGACTCCTAACGAACTACTCTTCAACATCCAATGATCAAATTAGCCAAATGAGTTCTTCATTCTTCCTGCAAAAAGGCACAAAGAGACTTGAGAGAACGAGGAAAACATAAACGAACTTGAACTAATGAAAACCTAACTCCATAAATTCAATTTCCACATTTTCAACCCTAGGTTTCACCCTAATTAAGCTCGATTATTCCTCGTTTCTAGCCTTCGATCCTTAGCCACATGAATGCTCTTTCCAATTCTTACAAAAATAGATCGAAAACTAAAAAGAAACGAGAAAAGTAGAATGTATGCTACGAGTTAAGAAAACCTAGCATTTCTAACCTTTAAGCACATGAATCAAGACTTAAACACATGCAAAACACACTCAACATGCACATAAAATATGTGTTAATCAACCATCCAATCCCAGAACACCCTTAGAATAATTCTAGATCCGTTTTTGAGCCCTAAATCTGACCCTAAAATAACCACCATGCCAAATCAACAAATACTCGTGCATTTTTTCTGAATTTTGGATATGTTCTACATACCCCTAATTCGTGACGTGTGTTAAAGTTTGAACTTAATCGGACTTGAATAGCTTAGGTTTCTGATGACGCCTATTCAGTGTATTTTTGTTTTGGTAGGTTTGGAGTATAATTTGGATAGATCAGATTTAGATTGGGAAATCTTTTGGAGATTTAACTCGGTTCATAGTATAATTAGAAGTCCTAATTTTAGTTATATCTTTGGGTCGAATCCTTTCGAAACTGACGTTGTTCGTGTCCTTAGCTTCCACGTATATTGTGTTCGCATCAAAAAGTGCTTTTTTGAGTATACGAATTTGGATTTCAGAAATTCAAGTGTCTATGGATTCAAAATGAGGAACTGAGAAATATGACACTAAGCACGATGGTATAGGAGACTCGAGAATAAAATAATATTTAATTGTTCGACATGAAAAACGGGAGTTCTGTAAAATAATTCCTAAAAATTCCCAACTTCTTTCATTAGACTAATTTGGCTTTAAAAAGACTAAGGAAACTCACTTTATATTTTAAGGATTTTTATTTAACCATATAGGATTTTCCGGGTCGTTACAAAAAGAGGTAATATTTTTGAAATTTTTCAAGTTAAAGTCAAGCATGATTAGGTCACTTCACTTGAATGGCTTGAATGATTGATCTTAGGCACTTAGACTCTAGGCAAAATGCTTGGGAGGATTTTGAGCCTAAAAACTATGCATCTTACATAGTTAATGTCCTTTCATGTGAGCTTGATCATGCATTACATTTTCTTTGCTAGAACTTGCCTTGATACTCACGTTAGAAGTGCTACACGTGTGTATAATTAGGAGATGATCTTAGGCCATCATTTTGTAGCCCACAATCCCTAAACGCTAACCTATCTTTTATTACTATTGTTGTCCCATTTTGAGCCTTATAGAGCCTTTTTCTTCCAAAAATGGATGATAGGGGCTGAAGGATGGTTAAGGGAACCTTGGTGAAAGTTGAAAATGCATGAGGAATGGTGGGTGATGGTAAAGGGTCTTGCAATTTGTTTTGAGTTGAAAGAACACTCCTATAAGCTCAATGTTAGAAAAGAAAAAGGATAAAAACAAAGTTCTTAGAAAAACAAAATAATAACGTACGAACCAAGTTACACGAAAAAGAAAATAAATAAAAAAGAATAAGGGCATAAAGGAGTGTTTCTTTTGATGTGATGAGATTTGGTAGAAGCTTGGATTTTCATTCGATAAAAAGGGATTGGATAAGGTGGAAGATGAAGAAATTCATATTTAGAAAGGTGAAGAAAGGAGGTGAAGGAACTTAGATGAAAATTTAAGTCACTTAGCCTAAAAATCCCTACCTTAACCAATATCCCTACATTACAAGCTAAAGAAAGACCTATTTGATCCTAATTTGTGCACACATGGTAGTACTAGAAACTTGAGTTGATAGGCAAGCTTATGGTAAAAGTTGTGAATTGCATGATTTCGATGAGTGCTTACCCTTTTCCCTATATTGAGTGATCGAGTGATACACACTTCTTGTGAGGTCTAGAGTTGAACATGCCTATGTGATTGAGTTCTAAGTTAGGATAGTGAGTGATTTTATGAATGCTTGCCTTGACTTGATAATTATCTTGAACTAAAATGGGTTTTGAAGTAATATGAGGCATCGACGAACTCAAATGCACATCCCATACATGTTAAGTGTTTTGATTATTCATTTCATTGTTCGGGATGAACAATGGCTTTAGTTTGGGGGAGTGATTAACACGTATTTTATGTGCATGTCAAATGTATTTCGTATGTGTTTGAGTCTCGATTTATGTGCTTTAATATTAGAAATGCTAAGGTTTCTTAGTTTGTAGCATATTCTATACTTATCTCATTTTCTTTCGGTTTTCGATCTAATTTTTGTAAGAATTTGGAAGAGCATTCAAGTAGCTAAGGATCGAGGGTCGGAAACGAGAAAGAATCGAGCTTCAAGAGGTGGAAACCGGAGTTGGAAAGCTGGTTCGAAAGGAGAAAAGAAAGAATCGAAAGAAGAACCGAAGAAGGAGAAGAACCAGACCAGGAAGGGAAGATGGCGGCTTGAACGGCGGCCTGAGAGGTGGCTGGCCGGCAGGTTAAATAGGGGTTGATTGGAGGTTTGAACGGTAGTCTGCCACACTGCCGATCAAACCACCGTTGTGGCGTGTTCCTTCATTACTTGCCGAGTTTGGTTCGACCAAACTCGGTTCAACTTGACCTAAAACTCAATTCTAATATATATTAACCCCAAATCTTCCCCATTTGGATATCTTTAGCTTGAATATACTCTCTAGAACCCTAATTACATTTCCCTCTTTCTACTTTGGTATTTTTGAAGATTTGTGGAGCTACACTTGGTGGATTTGAAATTCAAGACCATATTCTTCTTCCTTATTGAATTCTCTATCTTTTGATTATGGTTTTATGCATTTCTTATGGTTTATTTTCCTTGATCATGTCTAGCTAGATTTACTTGTGATTCCAATTATATGTAGATTCGGGATAAGTGATGGCATTAGGCTCTAATCTATGAATTTACCTTCTAATTTCATTTTCATTTCTCTTGGGGCTATGTTTTATTATGTAATTATGCTTGGTCACCATAGTTGCATATCAAGTGTTTGATCTAATGCTTAGGAGGCTTGGATTAGATGCTAGGAAACAAGATATTTGCATGCTAGAGAATAGTAAGGCTAAAGAACTCCATAAGCTATTGGAGTTAATGAATTGCTTGATATCTTAGTAGGAGTTAAGCCTTTCATTAATCTACTTGACTTCATTACAATGACAATGAGAGTTGATTGAATCATACTTAGGAGGTTTCCCATATGAAATTTGATTAAAATGGCTAATTCTAGATAAAGTCTTATATCCCTATCACTTAGACCTAGTTGAAGTATAATTGGAGTCGCTTTCATTTCCTATTGAGTATCTTGTCATTTGAATACTTGTTGATTGTTTAGTTGAACTTTAAGTTTGTTACTTACTTTTATTGTCATTAGTTTAATCAAAAATACAAAAACATGTTAGTTGGTAGCTTGAATAGTGATTAGGTAGCTAGATTACTACTTGAAATTCTTACTCCTAAAATATTTCTTGTGGATTCGACTCGATACTTATCGATTATTATTGCATCTATCTCACCTTTAAAAGTAAGAGCGATCAATAATATGGCATATATGACTTTTTTCCCTCTTGGATCTCTTGTGAAGGTTTGGAAGGTACCTCACTGACCACATGATTTGCATTGCATTGTTGCTTCGGATTCACTTGAGTGTTGCTCGGAAATCCTCTGGCTTTATGTTGAGATGCCATTTAGTTAGCTATGTGGCTAATTTGCCCTTCCATCATCTTCACTTGCTTGGATAAGGAAGTAATCGTATTCTCCAATACATTGACCTTTTGGCCGGTTTGAGTGATGAATGAGCTTTGTTGATTGGCCATTTTTGCACGATTTGCTCCATAGTAGGGGATATCTTCTTAGGTTCTTCAATCACCCCTTGAGAGACGGAGAATCTGGGAGGTGGAACTTGAGTGTTGCTAGGATTTCCATAGGAGAGATTGGGGTGATTCCTATTGTAAGGGTGGTAAGCCGGGTTACCCCCTTGTTGACCATACGAATAACCACCTTGTTGACCATACGAATAACCACCTTGTTGATTACCTTGAAATCCCCCTTGGTGTCCTTGAAAACCTTGCTTGTTGTAATTGCCATAAGGCCTTTGATTAACATAGCTCACGTCTTCATTTCCATTGAACTCCAAAATCTCTCTAGAGTGATCACCGTGGCTTTGAGCTTTCCTCTCATTTTAATGTCTTCTTCACATTGGCAAGCTCCAAGGCTAAAGTACCGTACCTTGCATCCTCAAGAATCAAGTTCACCCTCTTCGTAGGGCCTCTCTCCATTGGCCATTGATAGTTGTTAGTCCTAAAAGCGAGTGTACACGTGTAGAGGGGGGTGAATACACGCGTAAGAGAAGTTTATACTTCTCTTAAAATTTTTGTGAACTCTGTAAGTTTTTAAAAGAAAAGCATTTCACTTTTGATAAAGTGAAGACCTTTCAAGAGCGAATCGCTTTTAGAGAAAAATGCTTGCGAAATTTGGTGAGCTATTATACTCGCTTGTAGAAAATCTTGCTTTTATGAAAAGTTATGTTAGTTGCTTTAAGTGAGTGTGTGCCTTATGCAATAATCAAAGCTTATAAATGGAAAGAACTAAAACCAGTAAATGAGAAAAGCGGTAAGGACACGAGATTTATAGTGGTTCAGAGGTCACGCTCCTACATCCACTTGTTGCCTTCACTCAGCAACTCG
Source organism: Mentha longifolia (assembly GCA_001642375.2). Classification (NCBI taxonomy): domain Eukaryota; kingdom Viridiplantae; phylum Streptophyta; class Magnoliopsida; order Lamiales; family Lamiaceae; genus Mentha; species Mentha longifolia. The sequence goes on along the minus strand of CM038120.1, from coordinate 9,822,850 downwards.
AACTTCCTTCACTCGGAAAATCAAACAACCGAACACAAACACGAACAAACGTCTTGGTTTTATCCTTCCCAGTGAAGCGCTTCAAGTTCGACTCGAACTTGAAAACCTAGAGATTCCAAGTGGGTTCTCTAGAAACCTAACGAACAAACTCCTATACTAGACCTTCCACTTGTGTATAAAAATACAAGTTTCACAATCAACAAAACACAAACTTTCAACACAAAAGAACTTTGGGTTGGGGGTTTGGTTTATGATAGTTCTAACTTAATAGAGAATCCTTTTACAATGAAGATCACGTAAAAGGTAAAAGGATTCTCCTCCTTGAAAATCTAGGGATGAAGGGATATAGGGTTTGCAAACTTAGAAACTTAAAGGAAGTTTCTAAGGACTCAATTAAACTCTAGTAATTGAGAACATTAAAGAATGTTTGAAAGAGAGCTTTGAAGTTCTTGCTTTAATCTTGTGCACAGAGAGTAGTTTCGTCTATTTTCACGTTGAGTCGGCATCCCTATTTATAGTGAGAGAGCATCCACTATCCATTATAGAGATAGAGGGCACGTAAACTTTGCAGGTGAACAATATTTTTCCGGCTTGTCTTCTTCCCGGAAGAGGAAAACCTTGGTTTTTGCAGATTTCCGTCTTAGATTGTAGCGTAGACAATAGTTGTGCACTATTTCATAAATTTCTGTTGACTTATGGCAATTTTCCACGTGTCTTCTAACTTTCTGCGCCACATTTAAGAATTGTGTCTAGGCTGCAGAATTTCAAATTTGAAATTCAGAAACTTTGAACACTTTGCCGCTTTTTATCGTGCTTCCTCACGAGTGCTCCATCAGTTGAAGATTCAGTAGTGCTTTCGATTTTGCTGATGTCACTTTCTCAGAGATTTAATCTACACTTGTATTTCACTTCAAGTTGCTTTCGACGTTGTCGCTTCCCACCTTGTGAACAGTGGTTGCTTTGAGACTTTTCGCTTTCAGCAAAACTTGAGAGAAAATCATTTTTGCTTCTGAATCGCTTGACCTGAAAAGAAGAAAAAGAATGCTTTTGCACTGCACTTACACTTAGAGTTTTTGTAGCTCCCTAACATATGAGCAGTTCTAAGTGTGTAAGGCAATATTTTGACTTCATAAAAAATAATAGGGGATATAATTAGGGACGTATGAGAGAGGATTTTGGAATCCAATCAACACAAGTACAAATTTTATTAGAACTATAGAATTCGCTTCTCCCTTCATACAAATATCCCAAGAATAGCTATTGGCCGCCATCTCCTCTATGATCCTCAAAGCTTTTTTAGCATTCCGGTTCACAAGGCAACCACTGGAAGTTGCATCTACTATGCTCCTTGTGTGTGGAGAGAGTCCACTATAGAAATTCACTATTTGTTGCACCTCGCTAAAGCTGTGTTGAGGGCATTTGCATAACAAATCTCTATACCTTTCCCAAGCCTCAAATAATGACTCATCACCATGTGGGGAAAAGTGAGAAATTTCCGAAACAAGCTTTTAGGCCTTTGAAGGAAGAAAATATTTGGTAAGGAAGGCTTTGCATAACTTCTCCCATGTGGTGATCTCACTCTTGTCTAGGTTTTTAAACCACTCTTTAGCTCGATCCCTCAATGAGAAGTCTCCATTATACTTCATATCTCAAGAAATGTGCTCAAATGAGCATTAAAATCTTCATCGGGCTTCTTTCCGAATTGTTCGGATTAGACCATTTGGATGAGGCCGGTCCTTATCTCTAAATTGTTTGCATTAACACGAGGCCGCATCCTCCTCCTTGGAATTGGTCCGTTGGAGATTCAAACATTAGATTGAGAGGAGGTTGTTGAGCTTCTTGAGCCCTCATTTCTTGCTCATCTTTCCAAGCTTGCAGATCTTCTAATTGCTTCCTAAGAACTTCAAGCTCTTGATTGGTAGCGGTCATTCTTTGATCTTCAACAAGATTCCTTTGTCTATGCCTTCTTTCAAACTCTAAGATCAAGGGTTGAACAAGTCTTCCCTTGGACCTTGTGTCCATAAACCTATAAAACAAAAATCAAAAGAAACAAATGCTTGAATTAGCAACTTAATAACCAATCAACTATTAAAACTCAAACTTAACATTCCCCGGCAACAGCGCCAAAAATTGATCGCTCTACTTTTGAGGTAGAGAAATGCAATGATAATTGATTGAGTATAATCGAGTCTAATCTACAAGGAATGTTATGGCGTAAGAATGTTTTTGGGTTTTTTATCAAATAAGGAATGAAAATGATGTTGGATCTGGATCCCTCGGATGTAGATTTAATTATTTTCAATAATTATTATCATACGATTATAGATCTTGAAAGCGGAAACCGATCAAAGATCATATACATGTTTGCGTAACACCAGTGGAATCTGAGTCGAGGAAAAGATCTTCCACGCACTAGATCTCTGCACACGAGATCTAGCTCTTTATCGTAAACCTCAAGATCTTCTAGAGTATTCCCTAGCAAGGAGAAGAATTTTGAGTGGGTGAAAATCTATCTTCTCTGCACTACCTTATAACCGGTGCCCCTTCTCCCCAGATTTATGAATCTGAAAATCACGTCATGTCATTCTCCACTTATCCCTTATTTATAGATAAGAAGTGGAGTGGTGGAGAAGTAAGGGTTTAGTTAATAGGCCAGGCTATGCTCTATTGGGCTACTCCAGGGATCTTGAGGAGGATATGGACTGGACCTTCCAATATAATTAAATAATCCAAGTATTCTTTGGCCCCGAATACTCTATTTAATTATATTAATATTATAGTCTTTCCACTATAGTAAAATAATATTGCATCGCCGTCCATTCCCAAATTACTACATACTGGACTACTCTTTGAATTATATTATTTCCCATGTTTAAGATATCGCATGTCCATTAATTAATTTAAGCTACTGACTGCTCTAATAAATTAACATCTAAAACCGAGAGTAGTACCCGTTCGACCTTATTATTATATCGGAACTTAATCAACCTGCAGGGTTTGACATAATAATCCTTAGAATGCCTCAAGGGGACATCATCAACTCGGCGCACCGAGATACGATTTCTAGCTATAATATTAATTATCATATTTATAATATTATTACCCAAGATACGAAGACTCTTTGAGTTGCGATAACTCTCACTCATGGTAAATCAAAGCAATAATAATTATAAATATATAATTGAATATTATGACAACTAGAATTAAGAAATGATAATCGTCCGAGACATGATCTTTTATATAAGTCAGTATAAAAGGATTTATCTCACCGCGATCCTGTGCAGTGCAAATTGATTATGCACTAGTATAAGCTAATAACCAAGACCAGCTATTATCCAACATTATATTACAACCTTGACAAATAATTTATCCAAGATTACTTTCGGTTGCGAACACCATTTAATTATATAAGAAAATGATAATATGATCTTCCGTGCGACCACCCACACCATATTATCTATAATATATAGTACCGGACATTTATTTGCATAACCATAACACGAATTAATATGCAAATCATATGACAATATATATTTCCATAAACCAGGAAGATACAGTTAATATACACGCATAAAAGTATGCTTTGCAGTATATAACCCCAACAAATGACAAGTTAACTTCAAACTAAAACATGTGAACTAACAAGAGAACAAGTAATATAAACTCAATAATAGACAAGCGTGATTCCAATTATACTTCGATTAAGCTTAAGTGATGGGCGATTAGAACTCTAACTTGAACTAACCAATTTAATCTAACTTCATTTGGGAAACCTCCTAAGTATGATTCATTCAATTCTCATTGCAACTAAATCAAGTTGATTAATGAATTACCTAATTCCGACTAGGACATCAAGTAAAACATTAACTCCCAATAGCACATTGAGTTCTTTATCCCTACTATCTCTAGTATGCAAATCTCTTGTTTCCTAACATCAAATCTAAGCTTCCTAAGCATTAGATCAAACACTTGATATGCAACTATGATGATCAAGCATAATTACATAATAAAACATAGCCCCAAGAGAGATGAACATGAAATTAGAAGATAAATTCACAATTAAAGCCTAAGCCCAATCACCTAATCCTAATCTACATATAATTGAAATCACAAGGAAATCTAGCTAGACATGCTTAAAGAAAATAAACCAAGAACAATAGATGAAATCATAATAGAAAGATAGAGAATTCAATAAGGAAGAAGAAAATGGTCTTGAATCTTCAATCCACAAAGTAGAGCTCAATAAATCTTAGAAATACTAAAGTAGAAAGTGTAAATCTAAATTAGGGTTCTTAGAAAGTGTGTGAAGGTAGAAGATACCCAATTAGGGAAGATTTAGGGGTTAAATACATAAAAATTAGGTTTGGAGACGAGTTGGACCGAGTTTGGACGGACCAAACTCGGTCCTTAAGTGAAAGGGGGCAGCCCGGCGGCGGTATGGAAGGATGGCCGGCGGTCTATCAAACCGCCGTGACAGACCGCCATTCTCTCTGTCTATATTAACCAGCTTGCCGGCGGTTGGAAGAGGATTTCCGGCGGTTTGGCAAACCGCCGGTCTTCCTTCTCTTGCGCAACTTTGCCGTTTTCGCTCGTTCTCTCTCGTCCGAACTCTGATTCTCGATCCGCTTTTTGCTATGGCTTTCTAATGAACTCCTCTTTGACATGGAATAGTTCAATTAGCCAAATAAGTTCTTAATTTTTCCTGCAAAAAGCATAACAAGACTCGAGAAAATGAGAAAAACATGAATGCGAGCAAACTAGTGACACGCTAGTCATATCACTTGAAACTCTGCATATTTAAACATGAATTTCACTCTAATTAAGTTCAACATGCACATAAATTATGTATTAATCAATAGCTCAAGTCCTCACTAGTTAATGTTCAATTTGCAACAATCAAGTTTCATTCTTCACCAACAACTCATGCAACTTGATAAAGAGATATGCTCAATAATGCTTCTCAAATTCAAAACACTTTCATATTTTCCATATTTCATCATAGACATCTCCCTCTTATGCACATAGGAATGACAAACACATGCTTTCGCACTCAAGCATGCAAGCATTCATTCATTATTCAAAAACTTTTCGAAATTTCCAAAAATTTCGCATTCAAGCTCAAATCAACAACAAAATCATCCACACCAAAGATTCTCCGTGCAAGCTCCAACAAATTTTAAACAAACAAAACAAACAACCCCAATCTCAATGAAAATCCCACATTCTCCACACTACTTCCAAGAAAAATTTCGCATACCACCCAATCACATTCAATGACTCCCAATCAATCAACAAAAAACCTTAAAAGAAACATCCATGGCAAATAAGAGCAACTAAAAATTCATAAAGTCACATGACTAGCACCAAAACAAAACAATCAACAAAAAATACAAGTATAAGAATGGAAAAGACATAAAAATGTAAGTAATTTAAATTTCTTATCCTACCCCCTCCCCCAAACTTATTTTAGAAAATAAATTCCTAAAATAAATTTGGAGGGAAAGGTATATAAGAAATTTAAATTACACTCAGAAAGGTCCAAGCTACGATGGAGGTGGTTGGGGCCAAGTCACCCCTTGAGCGATTTGATGCTCCCGGAAGCTCTCCAATAGCTCCATCATCGATGTCGCTTGCTTTTCCATCCTCTCACTCCTTTTTGTCTCCTCATGTTGAGTAACTCTCATAGAAGTTACTTTTTTCCTCATCACGGTGACTTGTGCATCAAGAGACTTGAATCCACGCTCCATGCTTGTCATCCGACTCTCAAGGGCTTCAAACCTCTCATCATACACTCTTCCACTTGGAACATGTTCTCTTCTTGAACTTGGCTTTCCTCTTGACATTGGCTCTCCTATTGTGGAATCTTCCATTTCCTCATCTTTCTCATCAAAAGGCATTCCCTAACCTCCATGTCCAATTGTATGCTCATCTTCCTCCCCATGCTCGAAGATATGATTCTCCATGATTAACTTATGCATTGGAGAGTTCAAATGCCAATTCTCACGATCATGTAGATCGGTGACTAATATACTCATGGCATTAGGAAAAGAGGGAATGTCTCACCATCCTCTTAAGGAAAATAAAATGGAGGTTTAATTGATGTAAGAAATCTCAAATACCTTGGCTTCAAAAAATCCAATAGGTATGCATCTCTCATCGGAGGGTAGCCATCAAGATCTTCATTGATTCTCTTAGCGAAGGGAGTGAGCATTCCACCTATGTTAATCTTTCCATGGTTCACTCTTGCTTGCTTCATCAATTGAGAAAGGAAGACCTGAGTAAAGCTAATGCGCCTCTTAGTTAACATAGCATGGAGAATGAAAAGGTCGACAATCCGGACTGAAGTGTTTTCTTTTCTTGCAACAATGGTGTGGGCAAGGATTTTCAACACCATTCTAAGCACCGGGTTTTGAATACCCCGACCTAAAACCCACCATTGTGAGTGGGGCAAGTTTGTTCCATATGGAGTAGTGCTCAAAAGTTCTCTCAATCAACACGTCACCCCAAAAACGTCATCAATCTCTTTCAAACTTATCTCATGTCGCTCTCCAAACAATTGAAATTTAAGGCTTTGCATGGAATGGATGTTCTCATCCTCCAATGTGCTCATGACTTCAAGAACCACCTTCTCGTAAGTCCTCCTATCCTCAAGAGTATCATCAAGAAGATTTCCCCATCCTATGTTATCAAAAAGGGCTTTTACATTGTCGTAAAGCCTTAACTTCTCCAAGACCTCCTTAGATGGGAATCTCATCGGTATAATGCCTCTTGTCACAAGAGTGGCAAATCTTGCCCTTTCCTCATAAGTCTCCAACCGAATATCATGAGCTTCCGGTGTCTTAGGATCCCTTCTTGGTGGTTGTGAAGATGAAGAAGCATCCTTTCTTCTCTTTTTGGAAAGAGAAGCAATCAATTCCTTAAAAGTGGTATTTGCCGTTCCTTTCCCTTTAGAATCCTTTTTCCTACAAATAAAAAAAAAATCCAAGATTTAAGAGAATAAACAAGGTATTTCCAAGTTATAAGCAACACTACACATAATCATCACCCCCCCCCTTTTGCCATTCATGCTTTCAATAAATGAAATTTGCACCAATATAGAAAATTCATGTGAAAAGAAATGCAAGCTCATTCATGTGCACAAATGAAAATACATGCATATTCACATGAAAATTCAATTCAAAAGAAGGATGCAATGAATTTTCATCTTGCAAGTCAAAATCTCATGGACTCATGATCTCTTCAAGCATTGAAGCATTCAAGAAATGAATTCCTGGCCAAAAATCAAGCATATCCATTTACATGTTCATCATTTATCCAAAACTCATCCAAGCTCATTTCAAGTATGCCAAAGTGCATAAAGAGTCATAATCCATATGAGAATGCAATTTTAAGAATATATATAGCATAATTCCTAAAGGAATGAATCAATGCTATTCAATTCATGCTCATTTCCACATTCTTCATTCAAAAAAAATTTCAAGATTCAAGAAAAACCCTAAGCTAGAATTTCCACTTAATTTCATGAAAATAATAAGGAAATTACTCATACCCATTCATATATTACAAGTAGAAATCCATAAGAGCAAATGTATAGATCACATTACCTCATCTTCTTGAAGAACTTTGAAGAAATTCAACTCTCAACAAGCGCTTTATTTAACATCGTTAGCTCGACAATACCTCCAACATCAAGCATCATGAAGAAGGATTGTCGACTCCTCCTTAACTTTCTTCGAGTTCAAATAGGGCTTGAGTCGATGTCCATTGACAACAAAGGTAGAACCATCTCCATTGAGAAGTTCAAATGTCCCATTCTTGTTACTCTTCTACACAACATAAGGACCGGTCCACCTTGATTGGAGTTTTCCAGGAAAAAGATGAAGACAAAAATTAAAGAGAAGAACCTCATCTCCCGGACCAATATCCTTTTCTTAAATTCCCAAGTCATGAAACTTCTTGGCCATTTCCTTGTAGATTCGAGAATTTTCACAGGCCTCATTTCTCCACTCTTCCAACTCCACAAGATGATCTTTCCTACTATACCTGGCTTCCTTGAACTCAAAATTGATTCTCCATGTAGCCCAATATGCCTTGTGCTCAATTTCCGAAGGTAAATGACAAGATTTTCCAAAAACAAGTTGATAAGGAGACATACCAATGGGTGTCTTGTTGGCGGTTCTATAGGCCTATAATGCATCATTGAGTTTGTTTGCCCAATCCTTTCGAGTGGTAATCATTTTCTCCAAAATTTGTTTGATTTCTCGGTTTGCAAGCTTGGTGATCGCTCTCACTTTAGGGGTGAGATAAATGCAATAATAATTGATAAGTATCAAGTTGGATCCACAAGGAATGTTTTGGCGTTTAAGATTCAAGTAGTAACCTAGCTACCTCAATCACTTTCCAAGCTCACAACTAACATGTTTTTAGAGTTTTCAATTAACTAATGATAATGAAAAGTAATTAACAAACTTAGGACTTAACTAAACAATCAACAAGTAATCAAATGATATAAACTTGTAGGTCCCGATAAATAGATATTGGTGTAAGGGGGGGGGGGGAATACACCAATTAGCCAACAGTTTTGACTTTTCAAAGCAATTTGATCTTACTGAGTCGTCACTTCAGTTAATCAGAGCAGTTTAGTTTTTCCAGCTCAAACAGTGAACTGCTGAGCTTGCAAAACTAACCTGCGTGCGGAAGTTTGGTGGAAAGGTTGGCTTACAGTTTTCAACACAGTTTTCGAAACAGTTTTTCAAAGAAAACTTTAGTTCAGACAAGTGTTCATGCAAACTGTGAAAGTGGCTAACAGTTTTCAGAAACAGTTCTCAAAGACAGTTTTCAAAGACAGTGCACATGCAAGACAGGTTACAATCGTGCAGGTTGTGAATCATGCAAACTGTGTAAATAAAGATAACAGAAAGAGAGACACGAGGAGTTTTTATCGTGGTTCGGAGTAAACAGCTCCTACGTCCACGCCAGATCCCGTCGAATCTGTAATCCTTTAACTGAGATCTTTCGCTCCTTTTTAACACTGGTGGAGGTTCCAGTCCAAATTCAAGTCTCTCTTTAGACTGAATCTAGCACGAATCTTGAGTCGTGACTCTTCTAACTTTACATACAAACTTACATACGATCTTACTAATCCTGAACGGCTAGCACTAATAATCAAACTAGAAAGCTGTGAAGAGCTATCACCGTTTGAGATACAACTCTATCAACTACACTGAATATCAACAATTATGGTAGTGAGAGTGTGGATTGTGTTATAGTAAGACAGATACTAGAAAGAATAGAAATCTTCAAAGATCAACACTTGGGAAAGCTCTTGTAATTTCGAGTGTTGATTGTGTGAATGTTTGG
>CM038120.1:9719511-9813390 GCA_001642375.2 Mentha longifolia | reverse complement strand
TAGAGAGCAATAATAATCGATTATAGTATAATTGAGTCGAATCAACAGGGAATGCAATGACGAATGAGTTTCAAGTAGTAATCTAATTATCTACTTACTATTCAAGCTTGCAAGTGACATGTTTTTGTGATTTTGATTAGCTAATGAAAAATATAAAGTAAGTAACAAACTAGAGAACAAATAATAACAAGAGTTAACAAACAATATTAGAAAGCTTGGTTCCAAGTATAATCCGATAATCACTAGAGGCCTAGGTTTTAGGATTTGTTAGGATTAACCATTTTAATCTAATTCATATGAGAGTTCTATATATAGTAAACATCAATTCTTCTCTCGAAGCAATCAATATTAGTGGATTAACCTATGACATCTATCTCCGTTAGGTCTCAAGATGCATAAATCAACTCCAAATAGCTCAATTAATTATCTAGAAGCTCCTACTAGCAAGAATTACTAGTATGGTGTGATTTGATTCCAAGTGTTATGAACTAAAGCTTCCTAAGCATTTAACCAAACACCTTGTATGCATTCAATGATGGCCAATCAATCATGCAATAAAATCAAGCCCCAAATCACAAGATATATAATTAGAAGGTAAATCCAACAACAAAACCCAAAAACCTAGTGATCTAGATCATATCTTCATATATTGGAACCAAAGGAAATTTAGCTAGACATAATTGAAGGAATTAAACCATAGAAAGTAAATGAAATCATGCTTAAAAGATAGAAAATTCAATAAGGAAAAGAATAGTGGAATGGGTTTTCAAATCTTCAACATAAATCTTTAACAATCTTCAAAATACTAAAAAGGAAAGAGAAAAATGTTTTTAGGGTTCTAAGAGTGTTAAAATATGCAAAAGATCCACAAAATAGGAAGATTTTGGGTTTAAATACATAATAGGTGAGTTTTGGGTCGAGTTGGACCGAGTTAGACGACTAACTCGGTCAAGAAACTAAAGAGAAGGGGCAACGGCGCCCTGGCCAACCGCCGCCTGGGTCGCCGGAAAGACTGTCCCTCAGCCGGCCAGCCGGCGGCCTGGCCGGCAGTCCAGCCGGTCGCCGTCCGGGTCGCCACCGGTCCGGTCCTTTTGCGCAACTTCACCGTTTTCGCTCGTTCTCCCTCGTCCAAACTCCGATTCTCGATCCGCTTTTTGCTATGGACTCCTAACGAACCTCTCCTCGACATGAAATGATCAAATTGCCCAAATGAGTTCTCCATTGTTCCTGCAAAAGTATAAAAAGACTCGAGAGAATGAGGAAAACATAATTGAATTCAAACTAGTGAACCCTAACTCTGTATATTTAAATTCCACATTTCAAACCTAGGTTTCACCCTAATTAAGCTCGATTCTTCCTCATTTGTAGTCTTCAATCTTTATCCACATGAATATTCTTTCCAATTTTATAAAAATGGATCGAAAACCAAGAAAAATGAGAAAAGTCTAATGTATACTAAGAGTTAAGAAACCCTAGCATTTCTAACATTAAAACATACAAATCAAGCATCAAATATATCCAAAATACACTCCACATGCACATAAAATACGTGTTAATCACTGATTGAATTAAGAAAACATAAAAACATGTCACTTGTAAGCTTGGATAGTAGGTTTAGTAGCTCGATTACTAGTTAAAATTCATACGCCATTGCATTCCCTATGGATTCGACTCGATTATACACATCAAATATTATTGCATCTCCCTCACCCCTAAAGTGAGGGCGCATCAATTGTTGGCGCCGTTACCGGGGAATGCTTAGTTGAGTTTCAAATAGTCGATTTGGTTATTAAGTTACTAATTCAAGCATTTGTTTCTTTTAATTTTTGTTTGTAGGTTTATGCACACAAGGTCCAAGGAAGACTCGTTCAACCTTTGATCTTGAACTTTGAAGAAAGCATAGAAGAAGGAATTCTATTGAAAATCAGAAATGGCTAACAATTAGGCAATGGAAGCTCTTATGAAAGAAATGAAGGAGTTTAGAGCATGGAAGGAATGAGCAAGAAAGAAGGGCAAATGAGGCTCAACCACCTCCTCTCAACTATATGTTCCAATCTCCAATGGAATAATTTCAAGGAGGAGAATGGGGGACGATCAATGCCAATTTTGAGCTCAAATCCGGACTCATCCAAATGGTGAAGAGTGAGCAATTCGGTGGAAGTCCTATAGAAGATCCGAACGCCCATCTTGGTATGTTCCTTGATATTTGCGATACTATCAAGCTTAATGGAGTTTCAAATGATGTTATTCGCATGAGGATGTTTAGGTTTTCTCTATGGGACCGGGCCAAGGATTGGTACAAAGGATTAAACAAAGCTAACATTCACGCATGGGATGATCTATGCAAGGCCTTCCTCTCTAAATACTTTCCACCATCAAAAGCTCAAAGGTTTATTTCCGATATTTCACATTTCTCTCAACAAGGCGATGAGACTTTGTTTGAAGCATGGGAGACGTATAGAGAGCTTTTGAGAAAATGTCCTCAACAGGGCTTCACGGAAGGTCAACAAATCACCACTTTTTATAGTGGTCTCACACCACACACAAGAAGCATCATGGATGCTACTTCCGGAAGATGTCTAGTGAATTGAAATGCCAAGGAAGCCTTAAGGATTATTGAAGAGATGGCCGCCAATAGCTATCAATGGCCAATGGAAAGGGCCCCTTCTAGGAAGGTTGCTTCTATTGATGATGAGAAGTTCGATGTATTGGCAATGGAAGTTGCTAATATGAAGAAGCAATACGAAGAAGAGAGGAAAGCTCAATCTCAAGCTCAAGTTCAAAGTGTTCATCAATATCAAGAGAACTTGGAGCCTAATGGAAGTGAATAATTGAATTTTATTAACCAAAGGCAATATGGAAATTTTAACAAATGAGGTTTCCAAGGACAACAAGGAGGATTCCTAGGAAGGCCACAAGGAGGCAATTCTTATGGTTATCAAGGAGGTTATCAATCATACAATCCCAACAATAGACCTCACCCAAATCTCTCTTATGGAAATCCTAACAACGCTCAATTGCCACCTCCGGATTCTCCGTTTCTGAAGGAGCAATTGAAGAACCGAAGAAAACACCTCCTTTTATCGAGCAACTTGTCCAACAAATGGCAAATCTACAAAGCTCGTTTATCACACAAACCGGACAAAAGGTGAGTGCATTGGAGAATTCTCTCACTTCCTTGACAAAGCAAGTGAAGATGATGGAGGGCCAAATAAGTCAAATGCGATACGAACCTTGCTCGATCCGTAATTCAACACGCACGCGGAAGACACAACTGAGAATACAACCGGTGGGTATCTCAATATACCTAAAGTTTAATCCCACAAATGATATAGAATCGGCCTAAACCCCTATACCCCAAGTGATGATCGTCTCAGTCACACGGAGACGATGAATGACACACAACGAGGTTTAATTGGCTTGTTGATTCACCGGATAAACGTTCGTCCAGACGAACAAAGAGAATTATTGAAATTCTCTAAAGAGAGATAAACTCACCAAAATATAATCATCAAAAGTGTAATTTTCGTCCATTACATAAGATCCTTATTTATAGGCTTCAAAAACCTATCTAAACCTAGCCCAACTAGAAAATAACTCAAGTATAGTCAAAGTATGGGTCAAACCCATCAAATAACATAATAAAGCCCATAAATATAGCCTTTTAAGGCACTAAAACTTGGGCTTAAAGTGACGAAAATAATAATGAAACAACTAAATAAACTACAAAATAATATCTTCACTCTTCAGCCTATATCATCTTTAGTTCTTGGCCCATGAATTGAAATCCACGATCTACAGGCAGCATCATTAATGATACAAACCTTGCTCGATCCGTAATTCAACACGCACGCGGAAGACACAAAAATTGAGAATACAACCGGTGGGTATCTCAATATACCTAAAGTCTAATCCCACAAATGATATAGAATCAGCCTAAACCCCCTATACCCCAAGTCATGATTGCCTTAGTCACACGGAGATGATGAATGACACACAACGAGGTTTGATTGGCTCGTTGATTCGCCGGATAAACGTTTGTCTAGACGAACAAAGAGAATTATTGAAATTTTCTAAAGAGAGATAAACTCACCAAAATATAATCATCAAAAGTGTAATTTTCATCCATTACATAAGAGCCTTATTTATAGGCTTCAAAAACCTATCTAAACCTAGCCCAACTAGAAAATAACTCAAGTATAGTCAAAGTGATAGGGAGTAATCTATCAGCTCCCAGCGCGTATCTGGAATGCAGAAGTGATAACTGAACAGATGCCACACTTCCGCCAGACCCTGCAGATCAGGTCTATTAGTGATCTGAGCATAACGGGCATAGATCATCCTCCGTCAGTGATCTGGGCATAATAGGTGCAGATCACTCTCCGTCGCCATCATTCCTTCAACCCCAGATCCCCATACGAAGCATAGCAAAAATGTGACTATGCGGACCACTTTGGAAATATTCTCTCTAACTGACTTGTCTCCTCCGAAAAGACTAACTTAACCTCGTAACCTAGAGGTAATTACCCTTTTACCCTCATCTTCTATCCTACTATAAATACTTGATCTTTTTCACTAAGAAGAGGTACATGCTTTTACTAATACTTTACCCCCGATGCAAGCTTTGCTGAAGCGGATTCCTATTTCTCTCAAGCAAATACTGACTTGAGCGTCGGAGTGCCTTCCCGGAGGAACCCTCCCCGCTCCTCTGGTGTTGTTTTGCAGGCTTGCAGCTGGGAGGTGGTGATCGGAAAAACATCACTGAGGTAGAATTATTAAGGAAGAGAAAAAACTAGTTCTTCAAAGAGAATACTCAAAGTTCATCTAGAAAGCAACCGGGTGGGATCTGTTTCGGGGGACCAGGTCCTATCACGAAAATGTTATATACAATCCATGAAGGCCGGTGAGGCTAAGAAAAGTTCTGGGGAAGAATTGAGAGATCCCCAGTGGGTAGCAGGACCTGAAGATAACAGATGAGGGCTGAAGAACCTGTGGTAGAAAATAATTCTCAAATTCAACTGGCTGAGGAGCTGCTGCTGGTAGAATTAATGCCCAATAAAACGGGATTTACTACGCGTATCGGGACACAGATGCCAGATGCGATAGCCAAAGCATTAGTAGCATGCTTACGAAAGAATATGGATGTTTTCGCATTCTCGTCATCTGATCTAGTAGGGATAGACCCAAAGGTCGCCTTACATAGCCTTAACGTGGACTCCCAGGTCATGCCGGTGAAGCAGAAGCTTCGGCAATTCAGGGTAGAAAAAGACTAGGTCATCAAAGAAGAGATACAGAAGCTGTTGGAGGCCGAACACATACGGGAAGTACAATTCCCAGAATGGCTATCCAATGCTGTCATAGTGCCTAAAGGCAACACTGGCACGTGGAGAATGTGCATAGACTTCAGGGATCTGAACAAGGCATGTCCTAAAGATCACTATTCCTTGCCCAGAATCGATCAGATGGTGGATTCTACATCTCGATGTGAACTATTGTCAATGATGGAAGCATACCAAGAATACCATCAGGTGAAGATGAACCCAGATGACGTCAATAAAGCGGCTTTTGGCGTCTGTGTTGAAACTTTCGGTTTCCAAAGCATGTCTTTTGGCTTAAAAAACGCTGGGGCTACATACCAGCATATGATGGACAAGATATTCAAAAAACAAATTGGGAGGAATATGGAGATTTATGTCGATGACATACTAGTAAAAAGTGTGAAAGTTGAAGATCATATCAATGATCTGAAGGAAGCCTTTGTTGTGGCTCAATTTTATCATTTAAAACTAAGCCCTGCCAAATGTGCCTTTGGGGTGCAGTCGGGAAAATTCTTGGGGTACGTGGTAACTCCTAGAGGAATCGAGATGAATCAAGCCAAGGTACAGGCTGTGTTGGAGATGGTTCCTCCCAGGAACATCTAGGAAATACAAAAACTTAATGGCAGAATCACAGCCTTAAGCCGGTTCATTTCCAAATCCGTTGATAAAAGTTTGCCTTTTTTTAAGGTGTTGAGGAAGGGTAACCAGTTTGAATGGACTCAGCAATGTCAAGACGCTTTTGAGGAGCTCAAAAAGCATCTGGTCTCTCTCCTATTGCTCACAAAACCAGCACCAAAAGAGGTCTTGTATCTCTACTTTGCAGTAGGGGAATAATCTTTGAGTTCAGTGCTTATCAAGGAAGATGGATCTTCTCATATTCCAATTTACTACGTGAGTAAAATGATTCAAGGACCAGAAACAAGATATGCCGACATAGAAAAGTCCGCATTGGCAGTAATGGTCACTGCTCGAAGGTTACGACCTTATTTTTTATCCCATAAGGTCGTGGTAAGAACCAATATCCCGCTCAAGCAGGTGTTGGGGAAGCCAGACCTATCTGGGAGAATGGTGAAATGGGCCATAGAACTCAATGAATATGATGTAGAGTTCGAACCCAGAACAGCTATAAAGGCCCAGGCCTTAGCTGATTTTGTGCAAGAAACAACTCGGGGTGATGAAAGAGAAGAAAAGGTGTGGAAAACCTATGTGGATGGATCGGTTACCAAAGAGGGATCTGGAGCTGGAATATACATCCTTGATCCCGACAACAAAGAACATTGGTTCGCCATCAAATTCAATTTTGTGGCATCGAATAATGAAGCTGAATATGAAGCTCTCATCAGATCCCTACATATCTTATTAAGCATGGATGTTAAGAGAGTAGAAATCTACTTTGATTCCCAGCTGGTGACACATCAATTATTAAGAATATGAGAGAGGAAAGAGGAAAGGATGATAACATATGCCTCCGTGGCCGAAGCTTTGCTAGCCAAATTCTTGAAAGTAGAAATCATTCAGATCCCCAGGGAAAAGAATAAAGAAGCAGACATACTCGCCTGGATCGCAAGTTCCATCGAAGGCACATGGGATGGAGAACTGACCATATTACAAGTAGACGCCAGATCTGGTCTAACAGAAGTTAGCGCAATACAAGAAATTAAAGACTGGAGAGCACCTATCATCCAGATCCTGAAAGTTGAGGAACCAGATGGAACCAGTGTCAATCGATGTAAAAAGATGATCAGGGCAAAAAATTTCCTGCTTTAAGGATTCTTGTACCGGAGATCCTTCATGCATCCCTATCTCAGATGCTTATCCGAGCCAGAAGGGGAGTACTTATTAAGAGAGATACATGAAGGAGCTGCGGGTGCTCATACGGGATTCAATGATTTGACAAGAAAGGTCTTAAGGGTTGGATTCTTTTGGCCCAGTATTGAAAAAGATGCTAAGGAATTGGTAAAAAAATGTGAGCATTGTCAAAAAAATTGCAGATTGATTCATAGACCTGCAGAGGAAATGGGAACCATGTCTTCCCCTTACCCCTTTGATAAGTGGGGGATTGATATTGTAGGTAAATTCCCTACAGCCCCAGGTGGAAGGATGTTCTTGATTGTCGCTATTGACTATTTCTCCAAATGGGTAGAGGCCGAAGCTGTAGTCAAGATCACAGAGCAGGCCATGAAGAAATTTATCTGGAAAAACATATGCTGCCGCTTTGGTGTTCCCAGAACTCTGATCTCCGATAACAGAACCCAATTCATAGGTGATTCTATGCAAGCATGGTGCCAAGAAATGGGAATCCAGCAGCGCTTTGTGGCAGTAGCCCACCCGCAAGCCAACGGGCAGGTTGAAGTTACAAACAGAACTATTGTATCTGGTATTAAAGCCAGATTAGGAAAAGCTAAAGGGAACTGGGCTAAACTCTGGGCTTATCGCACTAGCCCCAGAACAGCCACAGGGGAGTCCCCTTTCAACCTGGTATATGGATCGATGGCTGTGGTGCCGGCAGAAGTAGAAGCAAAATCACATCGAATCTTAAAATATGATGAAAATCAGAACCTGGGGTTACTCAGGGAGAATCTGGACCTGATTGAAGAGCACAGAGCAGAAGCTCAGAATAGAGCTGAACGATATAAGCAACAGGTGCGGAATGCCTATAACAAGAAAGTCCAGGTATGACGATTCGAAAAAGGGGACCTGTTACTGAAAAGGGAGGATGCTCTCAAGCCTACAAGAAAACTAGACCCTAATTGGGAAGGACCATACGTCATCACTAAAGCTCTCAAAGGAGGAGCATATGAGCTCAGAGATGCAGAGGGAAGGGATCTGCCCAGACCTTGGAACATCAATAATTTGAAAAAGTATTATGTTTAAGGCATCATAGTAGTATGGTAAATTTAAAGAAAGGGAAGGTGTGTAAAAACCAACCCATTATCTGTTATGGTTGAAGTTCATGAAATATAATCTTTTCTTTTTATCGTCTTAAGAAATGAATTATAATTCATTCGTACTCTTATAATTCACTTGGGGGGGAGTACGGGTATACCCCCTACTATCCATCTACTCCTAGAACAAGTATCTATTTATGAAAATTGATTCAAAATTTTCAAAAAATATGTACAAAAGAAAAAAAAACATGGAAAAATGAAAATAAATAAATGAAGCAACCAAATATCATGCATAATCTATAAAAATTATACATGATAAAAAAAAAAGAGTACTAGTGGAGCCAATCCCACTGACATGGCACAACTACGTCTTAAAGAGAGAGCCTACTCTTGCAACTTATCCCTGCCATCTGGAGTTTGCTCACGCAGATCCGGGTCGACGCCAGGTGTCAAAGTACCTAATGAGTCGACGACCTGAGGAGGAACCTCGGTTGAAGAAGTCGTTGCCCCCTGTTGTTCCCGCGAAAGTGCCCGCCATAATTTCCTCAAGAAGATTAATTCCTTCCTCTACCCCTGAAAAATCTCCCCGAGCAGGAGCCTCGACCGCCGGGTCTGAAGAGAGGTGATCCACGGGATCTGATAGGTGGGGAGGGGGCTAAGGCATCTGTGAGGGAGAGGGGGATGAACTCTGCTGATCCGGCACCTGGTCCGTCGCCTAGCTTAACATCTGGGGCGTCTCCTGGGCTATCATCGGGCTGGATATCTGGGTCGTCATCTGATCCGTGGGAGGAGTTTGAGTTGGGGAGCAGAGCTGAAGAGCTGGGTCCAATTCCCCAGAGGGCCCACCGAGCTCTAAGGTTCCGCTGCTGTTCAAGAGCCCATTCAATGTGATCCCGCGCGGGGACCAAAGAAAAGACGCTTCCTCCAACGCCTGTGTAGCCTTGATCTTGCAAAGAATCTCCCGTCTGCCAAAGATGAACACATAAATTAGAATTTTTAAACCATCAGAGAAGGTGAGACAGGGAAGAGGAGATTCCTTACCCATTGCCTGTAATAAAAAAGAAGTCCATGAGAAGGACAAAGTGGATGAAGTCCTGCAGCCCATAAATAATAAGATAATGTTTTATTGTAATAATTGCTACAAATACTTACCATTTTGAAGGCCTCCTCCAAAAGCCCATACATCCTAGCCTGAGGAGGGATGAAATAGAAAGGATTATCTTCCCAAGCAGGAAGAACACTCTCGTATTATTCAGGCCTATATAGGATCTGTGCCGCAGATCTCAAGCTCTTCACGTACCAAGGGTTGCGGGCATCGAACTGGGGATTCAGTTCTAGAGTCAGGGTCTCTTTCTCCAAAAGATCCAGGATCTTATCAACATTCAGATCCTTCATCCTGTCTCTCAAGCCCAGTTGAGTAAGAGCCTCTTCTGTAATCGCCCCAACCCAGAAAGCTAAGGGAACGCTCATCCTCTCCCAGAAGTCCTCTGAATGAAGGAAATCTTCTGGGAAATCCCGCACCAAGGCTTGGAGGAAAGCCTGACCGTAAGGCGTCATCAGCAGGTAAGATCTGCAATAGTGTGCCCCTACTGCGGACCCAGTAACGAGCCCCTTTTGCAGGCCCGCTTCAGTACCCTTCTTGGTTGCGTTGTCACAAGCTCGCCCCAAACCATCTTTATGACTCTCAGATGCCTGAGCCAGATCCGCCTTAGCCTTATCACAAGATCTTTGGAGATCTTCAGCACGAGTCTTTTGATCAGCCAGATCTCTCTCTAGCTGTTGAAAATGAAGCTCCCGTTCTTGGGCAAGCCTCTCCCGCTCTGCCTCTCGCTGCTTCAGTTCTGCCAGCTCCCGCTCTAGATGTGCCGCTCGGTCATTTAAAGCTTTAACTTCGGCCGCATGCTCTTCACTCTGAGCCATCCTCAACCGCATCACCTCCGCCTGTAGATGCTCATTGGAGGAATGTATGCCTGACATATCCCCTTTCATGGGGTCATAGGCTAATGCTCGAAGAGAGAGCATGGATCTGAAGGCTACGGTCTGAACACAATAATAATAAGTAAAGAAGTAATATATG
The DNA here is from genome assembly GCA_001642375.2 of Mentha longifolia. NCBI lineage: Eukaryota > Viridiplantae > Streptophyta > Magnoliopsida > Lamiales > Lamiaceae > Mentha > Mentha longifolia. The sequence goes on along the minus strand of CM038120.1, from coordinate 9,803,107 downwards.
AGCAAACAAAAGAACATCTTTAAAATTAAAACTCTTTTTAATACCTTAATCTTGTGAACAGAGGCTTGTCGGACAAGCTCTACAGAAGTCAACCTGTTCAGATGCCTCCAATCTTCAACATGGGGATGTTGTCTAAAACATTGGAGGCAGTACCTCCATCGATGCCCCGAACTGTGCCAGGGAAGCTTACGCTAACTCTAGGAACATTATAGGAGATAGTGGGGACATCCAGACCCTTCATGCGCAAAGCATGAAGCATAGCCAGTGTGGCTTCGGAAGCAGGGCTTTCCACCATGGCTGGTTCTAGAGGCTTAACCACCGTATAAGGATTGGTAGTAGCATACCTGGCCAAGGTACTAGAGTACCTCAGATGCCCTAGGGCAGATGGCTCTGCAGAGAGGGGAGTGGGTGCCAAATCATTAGAGATTGGCATGCCCACTCTCCGATCATCGCTGGTGGCAGAAATCTTCTTTCTCTTCGGGTCTGTGGAAGAAGAAGAATCTGAAGGTCTCTTCTGTGGGACAGAAGGTTTACCAGGCTTGGTTGAAGCTGGTACTTCAGCAGTAGAAAAAAGGTCCAATAAAAATCCTTCAGAAGCCTGAAAATCCAGGTCTTCATCTGAAGGAGGAGCCACACCTTCAGACCAGGTAGAAAGACCACGATCCACCTCAGTAGCCAAGGGATGGGGAGGACGTGTTGAGGAAGATATGACAGCTTGAGCAGCAGATGCATCCCTTATAACCACACCAGGCAAGGTGGACTTTCCCCTGGCCCGAGATGCAGATCCCCGAACTAGAGCAGCGGCCCCAGATCCTTGTAAGGGACCTGTAGGTACTACGGAAGGGGAGGTCTGTGAGATAGGAGGAGGACACAGCACAGAAGCCCTCGGATCTATCACGACTTCTGTTGTAGCTGTGGAAACTAAAATGGGAGCTGAAGAAGGAGCTGTTGCAGATGCAAAAACCGGAGGAGCTTGTTCATAAGAATAGGGGGTCATCGAAGTCCGAAGTTCTCTCATTCGAATCGTACGATTTTTTCTCTAGGCATCATTTTCCTTGTTTCGTCCCCCTCACATCTCTTTCGTTACTCATTGGTATCGGAAAATTATTTAGTAGTTGTAACACTTATGGGATATAGTAGAATAGGGGGGGTCGTTGAAGTCCGAAGTTCTCTCTGTCGATTCGTACGATTTTTTCTCTAGGCATCGTTTTCCTTATTTCGTCCTCCTCATATCTCTTTCGTTACTCATTGGTTTCGCAAGATTCTTTAGTAGTTGTAACACTTATGAGATATAGTAGAATAGGGGTTCGTTGAAGTCTGAAATTCTCTCAATCGATTCGCACGATTTTTTCTCTAGGCATCGTTTTCCTTATTTTGTCCTCCTCACATCTCTTTCATTACTCATTGGTTTCGCAAGATTCTTTTGTAGTTGTAACACTTATGAGATATAGTAGAATAAGAGGGGTCGTTGAAGCCCTAAGTTCTCTCTGTCGATTCGTACGATTTTTTCTCTAGGTATCATTTTCCTTCTTTTGTTCTCCTCACATCTCTTTCCTTACTCATTGGTTTCGCGAGATTCTTTAGTAGTTGTAACACTTATGAGATATATTACAATAGGGGGTCGTTGAAGTCCGAAGTTCTCTCTGTCGATTCATACGATTTTTTCTCTAGGCATCGTTTTCCTTGTTTCGTCCCCCTCACATCTCCTTCGTTACTCATTGGTTTGGCATGATTCTTGAGTCGTTGTAACACTTATGAGATATAGAAGAATAGGGGGTCGTCGAAGTCCGAAGTTCTCTCATTCGATTCGTACGATTTTTTCTCTAGGCATCGTTTTCCTTGTTTCGTCCCCCTCATATCTCCTTCGTTACTCATCGGTGTGGCACAATTCTTAAGTCGTTGTAAGACTTATGAGATATAGAAGAATAGGGGGTCGTCGAAGTCCGAAGTTCTCTCAGTTGATTCGTACGATTTTTTCACTAGGCATTGTTTTCCTTATTTCGTCCCCTTCACATCTCCTTCGTTACTCATCGGTTTGGCACGATTCTTGAGTCGTTGTAATACTTATGAGACATAGAAGAATAGGGGCTGGTCGAAGTCCGAAGTTCTCTCATTCGATAAGTATGATTTTTTCCCTAGGCATCGTTTTCCTTGTTTCGTCCCCCTCACATCTCATTCGTTACTCATTGGTTTGGCAGGATTATTGAGTCGTTGGAACACTTATGAGATATAGAAGAATAGGGGGTCGTCGAAGTCTGAAGTTCTCTCATTCGAATTGTACGATTTTTTCTCTAGGCATCGTTTCCCTTGTTTCGTCCTCCGCACATCTCTTTCGTTACTCATTGGTTTCGCAAGATTCTTTAGTAGTTGTAACACTTATGAGTTATAGTAGAATAGGGGGTCGTTGAAGTCCGAAGTTCTCTCTGACGATTCGTACGATTTTTTCCCTAGGCATCGTTTTGCTAGTTTCGTCCCCCTCACATCTCCTCCGTTACTCATCGGTTTGGCACGATTCTTGAATCTTTGTAACACTTATGAGATATAGTAGAATCGGGGGTCATTGAAGTCCGAAGTTCTATCATTCGAATCGTACGATTTTTTCTGTAGGCATCATTTTCCTTGATTCGGCCCCCTCACATCTCCTTCGTTACTCATCGGTTTGGCACGATTCTTGAGTCGTTGTAACACTTATGAGATATAGTAGAATAGGGGGTCGTTGAAGTCCGAAGTTCTCTCTGTCGATTCGTATGATTTTTTCTCTAGGCATCATTTTCCTTGTTTCGTCCCCCTCACATCTCCTTCGTTACTCATCGGTTTGGCACGATTCTTGAGTCGTTGTAACACTTATGAGATATAGAAGAATAGGGGGTTGTCGAAGTCCGAAGTTCTTTCATTCGCATCGTACGATTTTTTCTCTAGGCATCATTTTCCTTGTTTCGTCCCCCTCACATCTCTTTCGTTACTCAATGGTATCGCAAAATTATTTAGTAGTTGTAACACGTATGAGATATAGTACAATAGGGGGGGTCGTCGAAGTCCGAAGTTCTCTCATTCGCATCGTACGATTTTTTCTCTAGGCATCATTTTCCTTGTTTCGTCCCCCTCACATCTCTTTCGTTACTCAATGGTATCGCAAAATTATTTAGTAGTTGTAACACTTATGAGATATAGTACAATAGGGGGGGTCGTTGAAGTCCGAAGTTCTCTCTGTCGATTCGTACGATTTTTTCACTAGGCATCGTTTTCCTTGTTTCGTCCTCCTCACATCTCTTTCGTTACTTATTGGTTTCGCAAGATTATTTAGTAGTTGTAACACTTATGAGATATAGTAGGATAGGGGGGTCGTTGAAGTCCGAAGTTCTCTCTGTCGATTCGTACGATTTTTTCTCCAGCCATCGTTTTCCTAGTTTTGTCCTCCTCACATGTCTTTCGTTACTCATTGGTTTCACAAGATTCTTTGGTAGTTGTAACACTTATGAGATATAGTAGAATAGGGGTGGTCGTTGAAGTCCGAAGTTCTCTCTGTCGATTCGTACGATTTTTCTCTAGGCATCGTTTTCCTTATGTCGTCCTCCTCACATCTCTTTCGTTACGCTTTGGTTTCACAAGATTCTTTAGTAGTTGTAACACTTATGAGACTTATTAGAATAGGGGGTCGTTGAAGTCCGAAGTTCTCTCTGTCGATTCGTAAGATTTTTTCTCTAGGCATCATTTTCCTTGTTTCGTCCCCCTCACATTTCCTTAATTACTCATCAGTTTGGCAAGATTCTTGAGTCGTTGTAACACTTATGAGATATAGAAGAATAGGGGTCGTCGAAGTCTGAAGTTTTCTCTGTCGATTCGTAAGATTTTTTCTGTAGGCATCGTTTTCCTTGTTTCGTCCCCCTCACATCTCCTTCGTTACTCATCGGTTTGGCACGATTCTTGAGTCGTTGTATCACTTATGAGATATAGAAGAATAGGGGGTTGTCGACGTTCGAAGTTCTCTCTGTCGATTCGTACGATTTTTTCTCTAGGCATCATTTTCCTTGTTTCGTCCCCCTCACATCTCCTTCGTTACTCATCGGTTTGGCACGATTCTTGAGTCGTTGTAACACTTATGAGATATAGAAGAATAGGGGGTCGTCGAAGTCCGAAGTTCTCTCATTCGAATCGTACGATTTTTTCTCTAGGCATCATTTTCCTTGTTTCGTCCCCCTCACATCTCTTTCGTTACTCATTGGTATCGGAAAATTATTTAGTAGTTGTAACACTTATGGGATATAGTAGAATAGGGGGGGTCGTTGAAGTCCGAAGTTCTCTCAGTCGATTCGTATGATATTTTCTCTAGGCATCGTTTTCCTTGTTTCGTCCTCCTCACATCTCTTTCGTTACTTATTGGTTTCGCAAGATTATTTAGTAGTTGTCACACTTATGAGATATAGTAGAATAGGGGTGGTCATTGAAGTGCGAAGTTCTCTCTGTCGATTCGTACGATTTTTTCTCTAGGCATCGTTTTCCTTGTTTCGTCTTCCTCACATCTCTTTCGTTACTTATTGGTTTCGCAAGATTATTTAGTAATTGTAACACTTATGAGATATAGTAGAATAGGGGGGGTCGTTGAAGTCCGATGTTCTCTCATTCGAATCGTACGATTTTTTCTCTAGGCATCGTTTTCCTTGTTTCGTCTTCCTCACATCTCTTTCGTTACTTATTGGTTTCGCAAGATTATTTAGTAATTGTAACACTTATGAGATATAGTAGAATAGGGGGGGTCGTTGAAGTCCGATGTTCTCTCATTCGAATCGTACGATTTTTTCTCTAGGCATCGTTTTCCTTCTTTCGTCCCCCTCACATCTCCTCCCTTATTCATCGGTTTGGCACTATTCTTGAGTCTTTGTAACACTTATGAGATATAATAGAATAGGGGGTCGTTGAAGTCCGCAGTTCTCTCTGTCGATTCGTATAATTTTTTCTCTAGGCATCGTTTTCCTTGTTTCGTCCCCCTCACATCTCCTTCGTTACTCATCAGTTTGGCACAATTCTTAAGTCGTTGTAACACTTATGAGATATAGTAGAATAGGGGGTCGTTGAAGTCCGAAGTTCTCTCTGTCGATTCGTACGATTTTTTCTCTAGGCATCGTTTTCGTTGTTTCATCCCCCTCACATCTCCTTCGTTACTCATCGGTTTAGCACGATTCTTGACTCTTTGTAACACTTATGAGGTATAGTAGAATAGGGGGTCGTTGAAGTCCGAAGTTCTCTCTGTCGATTCGTACGATTTTTTCTCTAGCCATCGTTTTCCTTATTTCGTCCCCCTCACATCTCCTCCGTTACTCATCGGTTTAGCACGATTCTTGAGTCGTTGTAACACTTATGAGATATAGAAGAATAAGGGGTCATCGAAGTCCGAAGTTCTCTCATTTGAATCGTACGATTTTATCTCTAGGCATCGTTTTCCTAGTTTTGTCCCCCTCACATCTCCGTCGTTACTCATCGGTTTGGCATGATTCTTGAGTTGTTGTAACACTTATGAGATGTAGAAGAATAGGGGGTCGTCGAAGTACGAAGTTCTCTCATTCGATTCGTACGATTTTTTCCCTAGGCATCATTTTCCTTGTTTCGTCCCCCTCACATCTCCTTCGTTGCTCATCGGTTTGGCACGATTCTTGAATCTTTGTAACACTTATGAGATATAGTAGAATAGGGGGTCGTTGAAGTCCGAAGTTCTCTCAGTCGATTCGTATGATTTTTTCTCTAGGCATCGTTTTCCTTGTTTCGTCCTCCTCACATCTCTTTCGTTACTTATTGGTTTCGCAAGATTATTTAGTAGTTGTCACACTTATGAGATATAGTAGAATAGGGGTGGTCATTGAAGTGCGAAGTTCTCTCTGTCGATTCGTACGATTTTTTCTCTAGGCATCGTTTTCCTTGTTTCGTCTTCCTCACATCTCTTTCGTTACTTATTGGTTTCGCAAGATTATTTAGTAATTGTAACACTTATGAGATATAGTAGAATAGGGGGGGTCGTTGAAGTCCGATGTTCTCTCATTCGAATCGTACGATTTTTTCTCTAGGCATCGTTTTCCTTGTTTCGTCTTCCTCACATCTCTTTCGTTACTTATTGGTTTCGCAAGATTATTTAGTAATTGTAACACTTATGAGATATAGTAGAATAGGGGGGGTCGTTGAAGTCCGATGTTCTCTCATTCGAATCGTACGATTTTTTCTCTAGGCATCGTTTTCCTTCTTTCGTCCCCCTCACATCTCCTCCCTTATTCATCGGTTTGGCACTATTCTTGAGTCTTTGTAACACTTATGAGATATAATAGAATAGGGGGTCGTTGAAGTCCGCAGTTCTCTCTGTCGATTCGTATAATTTTTTCTCTAGGCATCGTTTTCCTTGTTTCGTCCCCCTCACATCTCCTTCGTTACTCATCAGTTTGGCACAATTCTTAAGTCGTTGTAACACTTATGAGATATAGTATAATAGGGGGTCGTTGAAGTCCGAAGTTCTCTCTGTCGATTCGTACGATTTTTCTCTAGGCATCGTTTTCCTTGTTTCATCCCCCTCACATCTCCTTCGTTACTCATCGGTTTAGCACGATTCTTGACTCTTTGTAACACTTATGAGGTATAGTAGAATAGGGGGTCGTTGAAGTCCGAAGTTCTCTCTGTCGATTCGTACGATTTTTTCTCTAGCCATCGTTTTCCTTATTTCGTCCCCCTCACATCTCCTCCGTTACTCATCGGTTTAGCACGATTCTTGAGTCGTTGTAACACTTATGAGATATAGAAGAATAAGGGGTCATCGAAGTCCGAAGTTCTCTCATTTGAATCGTACGATTTTATCTCTAGGCATCGTTTTCCTAGTTTTGTCCCCCTCACATCTCCGTCGTTACTCATCGGTTTGGCATGATTCTTGAGTTGTTGTAACACTTATGAGATGTAGAAGAATAGGGGGTCGTCGAAGTCCGAAGTTCTCTCATTCGATTCGTACGATTTTTTCCCTAGGCATCATTTTCCTTGTTTCGTCCCCCTCACATCTCCTTCGTTGCTCATCGGTTTGGCACGATTCTTGAATCTCTGTAACACTTATGAGATATAGTAGAATAGGGGGTCGTTGAAGTCCGAAGTTCTCTCTGTCGATTCGTACGATTTTTTCTCTAGGCATCGTTTTCCTTATTTCGTCCTCCTCATATCTCTTTCGTTACTCATTGGTTTCGCAAGATTCTTTAGTACTTGTAACACTTATGAGATATAGTAGAATAGGGGTTCGTTGAAGTCAGAAATTCTCTCAATCGATTCGTACGATTTTTTCTCTAGGCATCGTTTTCCTTATTTTGTTCTCCTCACATCTCTTTCCTTACTCATTGGTTTCGCGAGATTCTTTAGTAGTTGTAACACTTATGAGATATATTACAATAGGGGGTCGTTGAAGTCCGAAGTTCTCTCTGTCGATTCATACGATTTTTTCTCTAGGCATCGTTTTCCTTGTTTCGTCCCCCTCACATCTCCTTCGTTACTCATTGGTTTGGCACGATTCTTGAGTCGTTGTAACACTTATGAGATATAGAAGAATAGGGGGTCGTCGAAGTCCGAAGTTCTCTCATTCGATTCGTACGATTTTTTCTCTAGGCATCGTTTTCCTTGTTTCGTCCCCCTCATATCTCCTTCGTTACTCATCGGTGTGGCACAATTCTTAAGTCGTTGTAAGACTTATGAGATATAGAAGAATAGGGGGTCGTCGAAGTCCGAAGTTCTCTCAGTTGATTCGTACGATTTTTTCACTAGGCATTGTTTTCCTTATTTCGTCCCCTTCACATCTCCTTCGTTACTCATCGGTTTGGCACGATTCTTGAGTCGTTGTAATACTTATGAGACATAGAAGAATAGGGGCTGGTCGAAGTCCGAAGTTCTCTCATTCGATAAGTATGATTTTTTCCCTAGGCATCGTTTTCCTTGTTTCGTCCCCCTCACATCTCATTCGTTACTCATTGGTTTGGCAGGATTATTGAGTCGTTGTAACACTTATGAGATATAGAAGAATAGGGGGTCGTCGAAGTCTGAAGTTCTCTCATTCGAATTGTACGATTTTTTCTCGAGGCATCGTTTCCCTTGTTTCGTCCTCCGCACATCTCTTTCGTTACTCATTGGTTTCGCAAGATTCTTTAGTAGTTGTAACACTTATGAGTTATAGTAGAATAGGGGGTCGTTGAAGTCCGAAGTTCTCTTTGACGATTCGTACGATTTTTTCCCTAGGCATCGTTTTGCTAGTTTCGTCCCCCTCACATCTCCTCCGTTACTCATCGGTTTGGCACGATTCTTGAATCTTTGTAACACTTATGAGATATAGTAGAATCGGGGGTCATTGAAGTCCGAAGTTCTATCATTCGAATCGTACGATTTTTTCTGTAGGCATCATTTTCCTTGATTCGGCCCCCTCACATCTCCTTCGTTACTCATCGGTTTGGCACGATTCTTGAGTCGTTGTAACACTTATGAGATATATTAGAATAGGGGGTCGTTGAAGTCCGAAGTTCTCTCTGTCGATTCGTATGATTTTTTCTCTAGGCATCATTTTCCTTGTTTCGTCCCCCTCACATCTCCTTCGTTACTCATCGGTTTGGCACGATTCTTGAGTCGTTGTAACACTTATGAGATATAGAAGAATAGGGGGTTGTCGAAGTCCGAAGTTCTTTCATTCGCATCGTACGATTTTTTCTCTAGGCATCATTTTCCTTGTTTCGTCCCCCTCACATCTCTTTCGTTACTCAATGGTATCGCAAAATTATTTAGTAGTTGTAACACGTATGAGATATAGTACAATAGGGGGGGTCGTTGAAGTCCGAAGTTCTCTCTGTCGATTCGTACGATTTTTTCACTAGGCATCGTTTTCCTTATTTCGTCCTCCTCACATCTCTTTCGATTCTTATTGGATTCGCAAGATTATTTAGTAGTTGTAACACTTATGAGATATAGTACAATAGGGGGGGTCGTTGAAGTCCGAAGTTCTCTCTGTCGATTCGTACGATTTTTTCACTAGGCATCATTTTCCTTGTTTCGTCCTCCTCACATCTCTTTCGTTACTTATTGGTTTCGCAACATTATTTAGTAGTTGTAACACTTATGAGACTTATTAGAATAGGGGGTCGTTGAAGTCCGAAGTTCTCTCTGTCGATTCGTAAGATTTTTTCTCTAGGCATCATTTTCCTTGTTTCGTCCCCCTCACATTTCCTTCGTTACTCATCAGTTTGGAATGATTCTTGAGTCGTTGTAACACTTATGAGATATAGAAGAATAGGGGTCGTCGAAGTCTGAAGTTTTCTCTGTCGATTCGTAAGATTTTTTCTGTAGGCATCATTTTCCTTGTTTCGTCCCCCTCACATCTCCTTCGTTACTCATCGGTTTGGCACGATTCTTGAGTCGTTGTATCACTTATGAGATATAGAAGAATAGGGGGTTGTCGACGTCCGAAGTTCTCTCTGTCGATTCGTACGATTTTTTCTCTAGGCATCATTTTCCTTGTTTCGTCCCCCTCACATCTCCTTCGTTACTCATCGGTTTGGCACGATTCTTGAGTCGTTGTAACACTTATGAGATATAGAAGAATAGGGGGTCGTCGAAGTCCGAAGTTCTCTCATTCGAATCGTACGATTTTTTCTCTAGGCATCATTTTCCTTATTTCGTCCCCCTCACATCTCTTTCGTTACTCATTGGTGATGAGACGGGACTTAGCATTGAAGAGACCAATCGGGACTTGCAGCTCGGAGGAGCAGTGACGAGGTCGAGAGCCAAGAAGCTGCAAGGTTATTTGCAATGCTACGTTTTGAAGAGATTGGCAAATGATGGAGTCGAATTTCATCAATACAAGTTGGTGAATTTAACAAGTGTTGAAGATGAAGATTTGGGCGTCCATCATTGAAGAAAAGAAAGACAAGTCCAAGAAAACAAATTTTCTTATATTTTATTTGGGCTTAAAAACTTTGCATTTATTTTTAATTTAGTTTAGTCCAATTATCACAACATGTTTAGGTGATTAATTGGCCCAGTTATATTTGATTAAGGAATCCGAAATTATCAAGCCCAAGCCTTGTTACTTTCGAAAACCTACCTAGCTTAGGAATTAGATTAGTATTTAAGTTAATTTTCGTTCATACTTTGAGACAGACTTGATTGAATGCAAAAACAGTTTTACGCTATTCTCTTGTCTCACACAAACAAATCGGTTCTTGGTAGAGTTTGATATTGGCGATCTCAAACTTGAATTCATCGACTCGTTCGTGATATCTCGTAGTATCCGGGTTAGTCGAGCCACGAAGATTGCTCCATAAACGTGTTTCGGATTCACGTAGATCCGGGGTTCGTTTCGGGTAAGATTCACAATTTGTTTTCGTTTCAATTCTTCAATTCATGTTCTTTTCGTTTCCAGCCATTCACCATCGTTCATATATCATAAATATCCATCCTACATCGATCCTGTAGCTATTCCATCCCGGAAAAACCTTAGATTAATTTCAGATCCGTTTTTAAAACCCTAACTCGTCCTGAAAATCACCACCGTGCCAAATCGAAAACTACTCGTGCGTTTTCGCTGAATTTTGGATATGTTCTTCATAACCCTAAGTTGTAACTCGTGTTAGAATTTGAGCTTAATCGGAATTGAATTGCTTAGGTTTCTGTCGACGCCTATTCAGTGTATTTGTGGGTAGATTTCAGGGAATTATCATTCGATTTTTCATAGTTGTAATTTGGATTGAATCTTTCGTATCTGACGTTGTTCGATTCTCAGCTTCCGCGTATTGTGATCGCATCAATTGGTATCGCAAAATTATTTAGTAGTTGTAACACTTATGAGATATAGTAGAATAGGGGGGGTTGTTGAAGTCCGAAGTTCTCTCAGTCGATTCGTATGATTTTTTCTCTAGGCATCGTTTTCCTTGTTTCGTCCTCCTCACATCTCTTTCGTTACTTATTGGTTTCGCAAGATTATTTAGTAGTTGTAACACTTATGAGATATAGTAGAATAGGGGGGGTCGTTGAAGTCCGAAGTTCTCTAAGTCGATTCGTATGATTTTTTCTCTAGGCATCGTTTTCCTTGTTTCTTCCTCCTCACATCTCTTTCGTTACTTATTGGTTTCGCAAGATTATTTAGTAGTTGTAACACTTATGAGATATAGTAGAATAGGGGGGGTCGTTGAAGTCCGAAGTTCTCTCATTCGAATCGTATGATTTTTTCACTAGGCATTGTTTTCCTTATTTCGTCCCCTTCACATCTCCTTCGTTACTCATCGGTTTGGCACGATTCTAGAGTCGTTGTAATACTTATGAGATATAGAAGAATAGGGGGTGGTCGAAGTCCGAAGTTCTCTCATTCGATACGTATGATTTTTTTCCTAGGCATCGTTTTACTTGTTTCGTCCCCCTCACATCTCATTCGTTACTCATCGGTTTGGCACGATTCTTGAGTCGTTGTAATACTTATGAGACATAGAAGAATAGGGGCTGGTCGAAGTCCGAAGTTCTCTCATTCGATAAGTATGATTTTTTCCCTAGGCATCGTTTTCCTTGTTTCGTCCCCCTCACATCTCATTCGTTACTCATTGGTTTGGCAGGATTATTGAGTCGTTGTAACACTTATGAGATATAGTAGAATAGGGGGTCGTGGAAGTCCGAAGTTCTCTCTGTCGATTCGTACGATTTTTTCTCTAGGCCTCGTTTTCCTTATTTCGTCCCCCTCACATCTCCTCCGTTATTCATCGGTTTGGCAGGATTATTGAGTCTTTGTAACACTTATGAGATATAATAGAATTGGGGGTCGTGGAAGTCCGAAGTTCTCTTTCTCGATTCGTACGATTTTTTCTCTAGGCATCATTTTCCTTGTTTCGTCCCCCTCACATCTCCTTCGTTACTCATCAGTTTGGCACAATTCGTAAGTCGTTGTAACACTTATGAGATATAATAGAATAGGGGGTCGTTGAAGTCCGAAGTTCTCTCTGTCAATTCGTACGATTTTTTCTATAGGCATCGTTTTCCTTGTTTCATCCCCCTCACATCTCCTTCGTTACTCATCGGTTTAGCATGATTCTTGAGTCTTTGTAACGCTTTTGAGATATAGTAGAATAGGGGGTCGTTGAAGTCCGGAGTTCTCTATGTCGATTCGTACAATTTTTTCTCTAGGCATCGTTTTCCTTGTTTCGTCCCCCTCACATCTGCTTCGTTACTCATTGGTTTGGCACGATTCTAGAGTCGTTGTAACACTTATGAGATAAAGAAGAATAGGGGGTCGTCAAAGTCCGAAGTTCTCTCATTCGATTCGTACGATTTTTTCTCTAGGCATCGTTTCCTTGTTTCGTCCCCCACATATCTCCTTCGTTACTCATCGGTTTGGCACAATTCTTAAGTTGTTGTAAGACTTATGAGATTTAGAAGAATAGGGGGTCGTCGAAGTGCGAAGTTCTCTCAGTTGATTCGTACGATTTTTTCACTAGGCATTGTTTTCCTTATTTCGTCCCCTTCACATCTCCTTCGTTACTCATCGGTTTGGCACGATTCTTGAGTCGTTGTAATACTTATGAGACATAGAAGAATAGGGGCTGGTCGAAGTCCGAAGTTCTCTCATTCGATAAGTATGATTTTTTCCCTAGGCATCGTTTTCCTTGTTTCGTCCCCCTCACATCTCATTCGTTACTCATTGGTTTGGCAGGATTATTGAGTCGTTGTAACACTTATGAGATATAGAAGAATAGGGGGTCGTCGAAGTCTGAAGTTCTCTCATTCGAATTGTACGATTTTTTCTCTAGGCATCGTTTCCCTTGTTTCGTCCTCCGCACATCTCTTTCGTTACTCATTGGTTTCGCAAGATTCTTTAGTAGTTGTAACACTTATGAGTTATAGTAGAATAGGGGGTCGTTGAAGTCCGAAGTTCTCTCTGACGATTCGTACGATTTTTTCCCTAGGCATCGTTTTGCTAGTTTCGTCCCCCTCACATCTCCTCCGTTACTCATCGGTTTGGCACGATTCTTGAATCTTTGTAACACTTATGAGATATAGTAGAATCGGGGGTCATTGAAGTCCGAAGTTCTATCATTCGAATCGTACGATTTTTTCTGTAGGCATCATTTTCCTTGATTCGGCCCCCTCACATCTCCTTCGTTACTCATCGGTTTGGCACGATTCTTGAGTCGTTGTAACACTTATGAGATATAGTAGAATAGGGGGTCGTTGAAGTCCGAAGTTCTCTCTGTCGATTCGTATGATTTTTTCTCTAGGCATCATTTTCCTTGTTTCGTCCCCCTCACATCTCCTTCGTTACTCATCGGTTTGGCACGATTCTTGAGTCGTTGTAACACTTATGAGATATAGAAGAATAGGGGGTTGTCGAAGTCCGAAGTTCTTTCATTCGCATCGTACGATTTTTTCTCTAGGCATCATTTTCCTTGTTTCGTCCCCCTCACATCTCTTTCGTTACTCAATGGTATCGCAAAATTATTTAGTAGTTGTAACACGTATGAGATATAGTACAATAGGGGGGGTCGTTGAAGTCCGAAGTTCTCTCTGTCGATTCGTACGATTTTTTCACTAGGCATCGTTTTCCTTGTTTCGTCCTCCTCACATCTCTTTCGATTCTTATTGGATTAGCAAGATTATTTAGTAGTTGTAACACTTATGAGATATAGTACAATAGGGGGGGTCGTTGAAGTCCGAAGTTCTCTCTGTCGATTCGTACGATTTTTTCACTAGGCATCATATTCCTTGTTTCGTCCTCCTCACATCTCTTTCGTTACTTATTGGTTTCGCAACATTATTTAGTAGTTGTAACACTTATGAGATATAGTAGAATAGGGGGGTCGTTGAAGTCCGAAGTTCTCTCTGTCGATTCGTATGATTTTTTCTCTAGGCATCGTTTTCCTTATGTCGTCCTCCTCACATCTCTTCCGTTACTCTTTGGTTTCACAAGATTCTTTAGTAGTTGTAACACTTATGAGACTTATTAGAATAGGGGGTCGTTGAAGTCCGAAGTTCTCTCTGTCGATTCGTAAGATTTTTTCTCTAGGCATCATCGTTTTCCTTGTTTCGTCCCCCTCACATTTCCTTCGTTACTCATCAGTTTGACATGATTCTTGAGTCGTTGTAACACTTATGAGATATAGAAGAATAGGGGGTCGTCGAAGTCTGAAGTTTTCTCTGTCGATTCGTAAGATTTTTTCTGTAGGCATCGTTTTCCTTGTTTCGTCCCCCTCACATCTCCTTCGTTACTCATCGGTTTGGCATGATTCTTGAGTCGTTGTAACACTTATGAGATATAGTAGAATAGGGGGTCGTTGAAGTCCGAAGTTCTCTCTGTCGATTCGTATGATTTTTTCTCTAGGCATCATTTTCCTTGTTTCGTCCCCCTCAGATCTCCTTCGTTGCTCATCGGTTTGGCACGATTCTTGAGTCGTTGTAACACTTATGAGATATAGAAGAATAGGGGGTTGTCGAAGTCCGAAGTTCTCTCATTCGCATCGTACGATTTTTTCTCTAGGCATCATTTTCCTTGTTTCGTCCCCCTCACATCTCTTTCGTTACTCAATGGTATCGCAAAATTATTTAGTAGTTATAACACTTATGAGATATAGTACAATAGGGGGGCTCGTTGAAGTCCGAAGTTCTCTCTGTCGATTCGTACGATTTTTTCACTAGGCATCGTTTTCCTTGTTTCGTCCTCCTCACATCTCTTTCGTTACTTATTGGTTTCGCAAGATTATTTAGTAGTTGTAACACTTATGAGATATAGTAGAATAGGGGGGTCGTTGAAGTCCGAAGTTCTCTCTGTCGATTCATACGATTTTTTCTCTAGGCATCATTTTCCTAGTTTTGTCCTCCTCACATGTCTTTCGTTACTTATTGGTTTCTTAAGATTCTTTGGTAGTTGTAACACTTATGAGATATAGTAGAATAGGGGTGGTCGTTGAAGTCCGAAGTTCTCTCTGTCGATTCGTACGATTTTTTCTCTAGGCATCGTTTTCCTTATGTCGTCCTCCTCACATCTCTTTCGTTACTCTTTGGTTTCACAAGATTCTTTAGTAGTTGTAACACTTATGAGACTTATTAGAATAGGGGGTCGTTGAAGTCCGAAGTTCTCTCTGTCGATTCGTAAGATTTTTTCTCTAGGCATCATTTTCCTTGTTTCGTCCCCCTCACATTTCCTTCGTTACTCATCAGTTTGGCATGATTCTTGAGTCATTGTAACACTTATGAGATATAGAAGAATAGGGGTCGTCGAAGTCTGAAGTTTTCTCTGTCGATTCGTAAGATTTTTTCTGTAGGCATCGTTTTCCTTGTTTCGTCCCCCTCACATCTCCTTCGTTACTCATCGGTTTGGCACGATTCTTGAGTCGTTGTATCACTTATGAGATATAGAAGAATAGGGGGTTGTCGACGTCCGAAGTTCTCTCTGTCGATTCGTATGATTTTTTCTCTAGGCATCATTTTCCTTGTTTCGTCCCCCTCACATCTCCTTCGTTACTCATCGGTTTGGCACGATTCTTGAGTCGTTGTAACACTTATGAGATATAGAAGAATAGGGGGTTGTCGACGTCCGAAGTTCTCTCTGTCGATTCGTATGATTTTTTCTCTAGGCATCATTTTCCTTGTTTCGTCCCCCTCACATCTCCTTCGTTACTCATCGGTTTGGCACGATTCTTGAGTCGTTGTAACACTTATGAGATATAGAAGAATAGGGGGTCGTCGAAGTCCGAAGTTCTCTCATTCGAATCGTACGATTTTTTCTCTAGGCATCATTTTCCTTATGTCGTCCCCCTCACATCTCTTTCGTTACTCATTGGTGATGAGACGGGACTTAGCATTGAAGAGACCAATCGGGACTTGCAGCTCGGAGGAGCAGTGACGAGGTCGAGAGCCAAGAAGCTGCAAGGTTATTTGCAATGCTACGTTTTGAAGAGATTGGCAAATGATGGAGTCGAATTTTATCAATACAAGTTGGTGAATTTAACAAGTGTTGAAGATGAAGATTTGGGCGTCCATCATTGAAGAAAAGAAAGACAAGTCCAAGAAAACAAATTTTCTTATATTTTATTTGGGCTTAAAAACTTTGCATTTATTTTTAATTTAGTTTAGTCCAATTATCACAACATGTTTAGGTGATTAATTGGCCCAGTTATATTTGATTAAGGAATCCGAAATTATCAAGCCCAAGCCTTGTTACTTTCGAAAACCTACCTAGCTTAGGAATTAGATTAGTATTTAAGTTAATTTTCGTTCATACTTTGAGACAGACTTGATTGAATGCAAAAACAGTTTTACGCTATTCTCTTGTCTCACACAAACAAATCGGTTCTTGGTAGAGTTTGATATTGGCGATCTCAAACTTGAATTCATCGACTCGTTCGTGATATCTCGTAGTATCCGGGTTAGTCGAGCCACGAAGATTGCTCCATAAACGTGTTTCGGATTCACGTAGATCCGGGGTTCGTTTCGGGTAAGATTCACAATTTGTTTTCGTTTCAATTCTTCAATTCATGTTCTTTTCGTTTCCAGCCGTTCACCATCGTTCATATATCATAAATATCCATCCTACATCGATCCTGTAGCTATTCCATCCCGGAAAAACCTTAGATTAATTTCAGATCCGTTTTTAAAACCCTAACTCGTCCTGAAAATCACCACCGTGCCAAATCGAAAACTACTCGTGCGTTTTCGCTGAATTTTGGATATGTTCTTCATAACCCTAAGTTGTAACTCGTGTTAGAATTTGAGCTTAATCGGAATTGAATTGCTTAGGTTTCTGTCGACGCCTATTCAGTGTATTTGTGGGTAGATTTTAGGGAATTATCATTCGATTTTTCATAGTTGTAATTTGGATTGAATCTTTCGTATCTGACGTTGTTCGATTCTCAGCTTCCGCGTATTGTGATCGCATCAATTGGTATCGCAAAATTATTTAGTAGTTGTAACACTTATGAGATATAGTAGAATAGGGGGGGTTGTTGAAGTCCGAAGTTCTCTCAGTCGATTCGTATGATTTTTTCTCTAGGCATCGTTTTCCTTGTTTCGTCCTCCTCACATCTCTTTCGTTACTTATAGGTTTCGCAAGATTATTTAGTAGTTGTAACACTTATGAGATATAGTAGAATAGGGGGGGTCGTTGAAGTCCGAAGTTCTCTAAGTCGATTCGTATGATTTTTTCTCTAGGCATCGTTTTCCTTGTTTCGTCCTCCTCACATCTCTTTCGTTACTTATTGGTTTCGCAAGATTATTTAGTAGTTGTAACACTTATGAGATATAGTAGAATAGGGGGGGTCGTTGAAGTCCGAAGTTCTCTCATTCGAATCGTATGATTTTTTCACTAGGCATTGTTTTCCTTATTTCGTCCCCTTCACATCTCCTTCGTTACTCATCGGTTTGGCACGATTCTAGAGTCGTTGTAATACTTATGAGATATAGAAGAATAGGGGGTGGTCGAAGTCCGAAGTTCTCTCATTCGATACGTATGATTTTTTTCCTAGGCATCGTTTTACTTGTTTCGTCCCCCTCACATCTCCTTCGTTACTCATCGGTTTGGCACGATTCTTGAGTCGTTGTAATACTTATGAGACATAGAAGAATAGGGGCTGGTCGAAGTCCGAAGTTCTCTCATTCGATAAGTATGATTTTTCCCTAGGCATCGTTTTCCTTGTTTCGTCCCCCTCACATCTCATTCGTTACTCATTGGTTTGGCAGGATTATTGAGTCGTTGTAACACTTATGAGATATAGTAGAATAGGGGGTCGTGGAAGTCCGAAGTTCTCTCTGTCGATTCGTACGATTTTTTCTCTAGGCCTCGTTTTCCTTATTTCGTCCCCCTCACATCTCCTCCGTTATTCATCGGTTTGGCACGATTCTTGAGTCTTTGTAACACTTATGAGATATAATAGAATTGGGGGTCGTGGAAGTCCGAAGTTCTCTTTCTCGATTCGTACGATTTTTTCTCTAGGCATCATTTTCCTTGTTTCGTCCCCCTCACATCTCCTTCGTTACTCATCAGTTTGGCACAATTCGTAAGTCGTTATAACACTTATGAGATATAATAGAATAGGGGGTCGTTGAAGTCCGAAGTTCTCTCTGTCAATTCGTACGATTTTTTCTATAGGCATCGTTTTCCTTGTTTCATCCCCCTCACATCTCCTTCGTTACTCATCGGTTTAGCATGATTCTTGAGTCTTTGTAACGCTTTTGAGATATAGTAGAATAGGGGGTCGTTGAAGTCCGGAGTTCTCTATGTCGATTCGTACAATTTTTTCTCTAGGCATCATTTTCCTTGTTTCGTCCCCCTCACATCTGCTTCGTTACTCATTGGTTTGGCACGATTCTAGAGTCGTTGTAACACTTATGAGATAAAGAAGAATAGGGGGTCGTCAAAGTCCGAAGTTCTCTCATTCGATTCGTACGATTTTTTCTCTAGGCATCGTTTCCTTGTTTCGTCCCCCACATATCTCCTTCGTTACTCATCAGTTTGGCACAATTCTTAAGTTGTTGTAAGACTTATGAGATTTAGAAGAATAGGGGGTCGTCGAAGTGCGAAGTTCTCTCAGTTGATTCGTACGATTTTTTCACTAGGCATTGTTTTCCTTATTTCGTCCCCTTCACATCTCCTTCGTTACTCATCGGTTTGGCACGATTCTTGAGTCGTTGTAATACTTATGAGACATAGAAGAATAGGGGCTGGTCGAAGTCCGAAGTTCTCTCATTCGATAAGTATGATTTTTTCCCTAGGCATCGTTTTCCTTGTTTCGTCCCCCTCACATCTCATTCGTTACTCATTGGTTTGGCAGGATTATTGAGTCGTTGTAACACTTATGAGATATAGAAGAATAGGGGGTCGTCGAAGTCTGAAGTTCTCTCATTCGAATTGTACGATTTTTTCTCTAGGCATCGTTTCCCTTGTTTCGTCCTCCGCACATCTCTTTCGTTACTCATTGGTTTCGCAAGATTCTTTAGTAGTTGTAACACTTATGAGTTATAGTAGAATAGGGGGTCGTTGAAGTCCGAAGTTCTCTCTGACGATTCGTACGATTTTTTCCCTAGGCATCGTTTTGCTAGTTTCGTCCCCCTCACATCTCCTCCGTTACTCATCGGTTTGGCACGATTCTTGAATCTTTGTAACACTTATGAGATATAGTAGAATCGGGGGTCATTGAAGTCCGAAGTTCTATCATTCGAATCGTACGATTTTTTCTGTAGGCATCATTTTCCTTGATTCGGCCCCCTCACATCTCCTTCGTTACTCATCGGTTTGGCACGATTCTTGAGTCGTTGTAACACTTATGAGATATAGTAGAATAGGGGGTCGTTGAAGTCCGAAGTTCTCTCTGTCGATTCGTATGATTTTTTCTCTAGGCATCATTTTCCTTGTTTCGTCCCCCTCACATCTCCTTCGTTACTCATCGGTTTGGCACGATTCTTGAGTCGTTGTAACACTTATGAGATATAGAAGAATAGGGGGTTGTCGAAGTCCGAAGTTCTTTCATTCGCATCGTACGATTTTTTCTCTAGGCATCATTTTCCTTGTTTCGTCCCCCTCACATCTCTTTCGTTACTCAATGGTATCGCAAAATTATTTAGTAGTTGTAACACGTATGAGATATAGTACAATAGGGGGGGTCGTTGAAGTCCGAAGTTCTCTCTGTCGATTCGTACGATTTTTTCACTAGGCATCGTTTTCCTTGTTTCGTCCTCCTCACATCTCTTTCGATTCTTATTGGATTAGCAAGATTATTTAGTAGTTGTAACACTTATGAGATATAGTACAATAGGGGGGGTCGTCGAAGTCTGAAGTTTTCTCTGTCGATTCGTACGATTTTTTCTCTAGGCATCATTTTCCTAGTTTTGTCCACCTCACATGTCTTTCGTTACTTATTGGTTTCTTAAGATTCTTTGGTAGTTGTAACACTTATGAGATATAGTAGAATAGGGGTGGTCGTTGAAGTCCGAAGTTCTCTCTGTCGATTCGTACGATTTTTTCTCTAGGCATCGTTTTCCTTATGTCGTCCTCCTCACATCTCTTTCGTTACTCTTTGGTTTCACAAGATTCTTTAGTAGTTGTAACACTTATGAGACTTATTAGAATAGGGGGTCGTTGAAGTCCGAAGTTCTCTCTGTCGATTCGTAAGATTTTTTCTCTAGGCATCATTTTCCTTGTTTCGTCCCCCTCACATTTCCTTCGTTACTCATCAGTTTGGCATGATTCTTGAGTCGTTGTAACACTTATGAGATATAGAAGAATAGGGGTCGTCGAAGTCTGAAGTTTTCTCTGTCGATTCGTAAGATTTTTTCTGTAGGCATCGTTTTCCTTGTTTCGTCCCCCTCACATCTCCTTCGTTACTCATCGGTTTGGCACGATTCTTGAGTCGTTGTATCACTTATGAGATATAGAAGAATAGGGGGTTGTCGACGTCCGAAGTTCTCTCTGTCGATTCGTACGATTTTTTCTCTAGGCATCATTTTCCTTGTTTCGTCCCCCTCACATCTCCTTCGTTACTCATCGGTTTGGCACGATTCTTGAGTCGTTGTAACACTTATGAGATATAGAAGAATAGGGGGTCGTCGAAGTCCGAAGTTCTCTCATTCGAATCGTACGATTTTTTCTCTAGGCATCATTTTCCTTATTTCGTCCCCCTCACATCTCTTTCGTTACTCATTGGTGATGAGACGGGACTTAGCATTGAAGAGACCAATCGGGACTTGCAGCTCGGAGGAGCAGTGACGAGGTCGAGAGCCAAGAAGCTGCAAGGTTATTTGCAATGCTACGTTTTGAAGAGATTGGCAAATGATGGAGTCGAATTTCATCAATACAAGTTGGTGAATTTAACAAGTGTTGAAGATGAAGATTTGGGCGTCCATCATTGAAGAAAAGAAAGACAAGTCCAAGAAAACAAATTTTCTTATATTTTATTTGGGCTTAAAAACTTTGCATTTATTTTTAATTTAGTTTAGTCCAATTATCACAACATGTTTAGGTGATTAATTGGCCCAGTTATATTTGATTAAGGAATCCGAAATTATCAAGCCCAAGCCTTGTTACTTTCGAAAACCTACCTAGCTTAGGAATTAGATTAGTATTTAAGTTAATTTTCGTTCATACTTTGAGACAGACTTGATTGAATGCAAAAACAGTTTTACGCTATTCTCTTGTCTCACACAAACAAATCGGTTCTTGGTAGAGTTTGATATTGGCGATCTCAAACTTGAATTCATCGACTCGTTCGTGATATCTCGTAGTATCCGGGTTAGTCGAGCCACGAAGATTGCTCCATAAACGTGTTTCGGATTCACGTAGATCCGGGGTTCGTTTCGGGTAAGATTCACAATTTGTTTTCGTTTCAATTCTTCAATTCATGTTCTTTTCGTTTCCAGCCATTCACCATCGTTCATATATCATAAATATCCATCCTACATCGATCCTGTAGCTATTCCATCCCGGAAAAACCTTAGATTAATTTCAGATCCGTTTTTAAAACCCTAACTCGTCCTGAAAATCACCACCGTGCCAAATCGAAAACTACTCGTGCGTTTTCGCTGAATTTTGGATATGTTCTTCATAACCCTAAGTTGTAACTCGTGTTAGAATTTGAGCTTAATCGGAATTGAATTGCTTAGGTTTCTGTCGACGCCTATTCAGTGTATTTGTGGGTAGATTTCAGGGAATTATCATTCGATTTTTCATAGTTGTAATTTGGATTGAATCTTTCATATCTGACGTTGTTCGATTCTCAGCTTCCGCGTATTGTGATCGCATCAATTGGTATCGCAAAATTATTTAGTAGTTGTAACACTTATGAGATATAGTAGAATAGGGGGGGTTGTTGAAGTCCGAAGTTCTCTCAGTTGATTCGTATGATTTTTTCTCTAGGCATCGTTTTCCTTATTTCGTCCTCCTCACATCTCTTTCGTTACTTATTGGTTTCGCAAGATTATTTAGTAGTTGTAACACTTATGAGATATAGTAGAATAGGGGGGGTCGTTGAAGTCCGAAGTTCTCTAAGTCGATTCGTATGATTTTTTCTCTAGGCATCGTTTTCCTTGTTTCGTCCTCCTCACATCTCTTTCGTTACTTATTGGTTTCGCAAGATTATTTAGTAGTTGTAACACTTATGAGATATAGTAGAATAGGGGGGGTCGTTGAAGTCCGAAGTTCTCTCATTCGAATCGTATGATTTTTTCACTAGGCATTGTTTTCCTTATTTCGTCCCCTTCACATCTCCTTCGTTACTCATCGGTTTGGCACGATTCTAGAGTCGTTGTAATACTTATGAGATATAGAAGAATAGGGGGTGGTCGAAGTCCGAAGTTCTCTCATTCGATACGTATGATTTTTTTCCTAGGCATCGTTTTACTTGTTTCGTCCCCCTCACATCTCATTCGTTACTCATTGGTTTGGCAGGATTCTTGATTCGTTGTAACACTTATGAGATATAGAAGAATTGGAGGTCGTCGAAGTCTGAAGTTCTCTCATTCGAATCGTACGATTTTTCCTCTAGGCATCGTTTTCCTTGTTTTGTCCTCCTCACTCTTTTGTTACTCATTGGTTTCGCATGATTCTTTAGTAGTTGTAACACTTATGAGATATAGTAGAATAGGGGGTCGTGGAAGTCCGAAGTTCTCTCTGTCGATTCGTACGATTTTTTCTCTAGGCCTCGTTTTCCTTATTTCGTACCCCTCACATCTCCTCCGTTATTCATCGGTTTGGCACGATTCTTGAGTCTTTGTAACACTTATGAGATATAATAGAATTGGGGGTCGTGGAAGTCCGAAGTTCTCTTTCTCGATTCGTACGATTTTTTCTCTAGGCATCATTTTCCTTGTTTCGTCCCCCTCACATCTCCTTCGTTACTCATCAGTTTGGCACAATTCGTAAGTCGTTGTAACACTTATGAGATATAATAGAATAGGGGGTCGTTGAAGTCCGAAGTTCTCTCTGTCAATTCGTACGATTTTTTCTATAGGCATCGTTTTCCTTGTTTCATCCCCCTCACATCTCCTTCGTTACTCATCGGTTTAGCATGATTCTTGAGTCTTTGTAACGCTTTTGAGATATAGTAGAATAGGGGGTCGTTGAAGTCCGGAGTTCTCTATGTTGATTCGTACAATTTTTTCTCTAGGCATCGTTTTCCTTGTTTCGTCCCCCTCACATCTGCTTCGTTACTCATTGGTTTGGCACGATTCTAGAGTCGTTGTAACACTTATGAGATAAAGAAGAATAGGGGGTCGTCAAAGTCCGAAGTTCTCTCATTCGATTCGTACGATTTTTTCTCTAGGCATCGTTTCCTTGTTTCGTCCCCCACATATCTCCTTCGTTACTCATCGGTTTGGCACAATTCTTAAGTTGTTGTAAGACTTATGAGATTTAGAAGAATAGGGGGTCGTCGAAGTGCGAAGTTCTCTCAGTTGATTCGTACGATTTTTTCACTAGGCATTGTTTTCCTTATTTCGTCCCCTTCACATCTCCTTCGTTACTCATCGGTTTGGCACGATTCTTGAGTCGTTGTAATACTTATGAGATATAGAAGAATAGGGGGTGGTCGAAGTCCGAAGTTCTCTCATTCGATACGTATGATTTTTTCCCTAGGCATCGTTTTCCTTGCTTCGTCCCCCTCACATCTCATTCGTTACTCATTGGTTTGGCAGGATTCTTGAGTCGTTGTAACACTTATGAGATATAGAAGAATAGGGGGTCGTCGAAGTCTGAAGTTCTCTCATTCGAATTGTACGATATTTTCTCTCGGCATCGTTTCCCTTGTTTCGTCCTCCTCACATCACTTTCGTTACTCATTGGTTTCGCAAGATTCTTTAGTAGTTGTAACACATATGAGGTATAGTAGAATAGGGGGTCGTTGAAGTCCGAAGTTCTCTTTGACGATTCGTACGATTTTTTCCCTAGGCATCGTTTTGCTAGTTTCGTCCCCCTCACATCTCCTTCGTTACTCATCGGTTTGACACGATTCTTGAATCTTTGTAACACTTATGAGATATAGTAGAATCGGGGGTCATTGAAGTCCGAAGTTCTCTCTGTCGATTCGTACGATTTTTTCTCTAGGCATCGTTTTCCTTGATTTGGCCCCCTCACATCTCCTTCGTTACTCATCGGTTTGGCACGATTCTTGAGTCGTTGTAACACTTATGAGATATAGAAGAATTGGAGGTCGTCGAAGTCCGAAGTTCTCTCATTCGAATCGTACGATTTTTTCTCTAGGCATCGTTTTCCTTATTTCGTCCTCCTCACATCTCTTTCGTTACTCATTGGTTTCGCAACATTCTTTCGTAGCTGTGACACTTATGAGAGATATAGTGGAATAGGGGGTCGTCGAATTCCGAAGTACTCTCAGTCGATTCGTATGATTTTTTCTCTAGGCATCGTTTTCCTTATTTCGTCCTCCTCACATCTCTTTCGTTAATCATTGGTTTCGCAAGATTCTTTCGTAGCTGTGAAAAACTTTTATTTATACTGTATTTTAGTACATACTATAGTACACACTATTCCTCACCAAGATGGCTCTGATACCATTTCTGACGGAAGCTTTACATAATAAAAGGGAAAAGAAAACAGCTATGCCCGAAGGCTTTTACAAAGATAAAGAAATATTTTACAAGATCGGGAGAGGAATAGGCTAGAGGAAGATTACAAAGGTTTAGAGAGAAGGGGATTTAGTTCAGCGTCCTTTCCTCTATGAATGAATCCTCCTTTTATAAGCCTTGAAATCGGATTTTAACTGCGGACTTCATTCTTGAAAATGAACAGGAACCGCATTATCAACAGTATTTGTGATGTCATAGATGACTTCAGAAGAGAGCAACGTCATGGATGACGTCAAACACCATTATTGAAGCACAGTTTTTACTGTAGAGTAACACGTCATGGCTTGCGTCATTCCGCACTAGAATTGTTGGTGATCTCAATTATTGAGATTGAGAGTCCTGCATTATGGAATCAGTCTCCATCTTATCATCATTATCTTCATTATCAGAACTGGAAGATGAACTGGAATCCAGTAATGCCTTCATCTGTTTCTTTAAATCCTTCTTTGAAGAACCTGCAAGTAACTCTTGAAGGAGGTCTTTGAGATCCTTTTTAGGCTCAATCTTCTTCTCAATTATAGGTTCTAAGCAAATAAGACCTTTAGCGGCAAAAACTGATTCGGTAAAGAAATCGAATTTATCCCACCATTTAATCATGATTCTTCTTCCCAAATATGGGATGACGAAAGAAGTATCAAATTTCTCAACACTTCTTCTTGAGACAATAACGTCCCATCTACAAATCCAGGGTACCTGATATAAGGTAGAAAACATGAGAGCATGATTTTTCATGGATGGATTAATCCTAACAAAATCCTCAAAAATCATTCTAACTTTATGGGGAAGAATGATAGGATATAATCCCCATTCAGAAAACCATTTAACAAACCAAAAAGGGAATTTAATTCCTTCGGTATTCCGAAATTGGAAAAACCAGCTATGCTTTCTTAATTTATTCTCATAAGAAAATGCTAAATCCCAAGCTTTGATATAATCAAAGTAGTTGAAATGCATCTTTTTTCTATGCGGATGACTAGAGTCTGGTATAAGCTCTTTGTATCGATAGAGATCACTATCCCACTGTTCTGGGGTGATAATATTTTGAATCGTAACTTTTGAATAAGCTACTGTTTCTTGACTTCTTGAGAAGGGACTAATACTCACTGATCGTGTATATTCAAGAATATACTGATAAAAATAAAAATCCTTTGGATGCAAATAAGGATCAGTAAAATCTCTCAGATAAAAGTTCATAACTTCTTCAGCCGAAAGATTAACATATTTTCCCTCAATAGGGGAAATCCAAATCGTGGTGCTTGGAATATATGGGAAAATATATTCCTTTGGATTATCTGATTTAATTGCTAGCTTATAAGCGTCTTCTCTTAATTTTTCATCTTCAGGAATAGCCTTTAAGGCTTCTTTTTTGACAATTTTCTCATTTTTGTCAGTAATTGCAGACTTATAAGTCTGTGGCTTCTTTTGGGCTTCTCTTCCTTTATTCATAATGACCCTGCAAAAATTCACGAGTTAAGAAATCTGGTAAAGAATTATCAGATCCTTTAATAAACTCAATATCAAAGTCAAAAATAGAAAGGATGGCTTGCCATCTGGCAAAAATCTGTTTAGAAGCAATGTTTTTAACATCTTTTTGCAAAATTTCTTTTGCAGATTTACAATCAACTCTAACAAGAAATTTCTTGTTCAAAAGATCACTTTCAAATTTTTGAATACATAAGACAATTGATAATACTTCTTTTTTCACAGTCGAGTAATTAACTCGAGGTCCTCTCCAGACTCCTGAAGTGAATCTAACTAAAGATTCTTTATTATTGATTCTTTGTTTAAGAATTCCTCCATAACCTAAATCTGATGCATCTGTTTCAACAATCTTAAAAGCATCAGGGTGCGATATTGCTAAACAAGGAATTTCCTTGATTCTATTTTTAATTTTTTTAACTGCTTGGGTATGAGTATTATCCCAAGGTGGTGGTGTTTTCTTTAACCTATCAAATAAAGGTTTAGCATCTTGTGCTAGTTCTTTATAAAATTCTGAAATATAATTCAGACTTCCCAAAAATCTTTGTAATTGATTTTTATCTTTTATTTCATCGGGAAATTTTTCTGCGAATATAATCGCTCTATCAATTGGGAATATAGTTCCCTGTCTAATATTATGACCAAGAAATTTAATTTCTGTTTGAAAGAGTTTAATCTTTTTAGCTGAGACAACAAGACCAGCTCTTTTGACTATATTAATAAATATATTAATATGTTTGAAATGTTGATCAATTGATTCAGAATAAATCAATACATCATCTATGTAAACTATTATGAAAGTCGTATAGGGACTAAAAATATCATTCATGATCTTCTGAAATTCAGAAGGGGCATTTTTTAAACCAAAGGGCATAACATTCCATTCATAATGCCCAAAAGGAACAGTAAAAGCGGTTTTATACCGATCCTTTTCTTCAATTTGAATTTGCCAAAACCCTGATTTTAGATCGAATTTAGACATGACTTTAGCAGAATAAAGTCTATTAAGAAGATCCTTTTTATTAGGAATTGGATATCTAATCCACCTTAAAACCTTATTTAAAGGTTTATAATTAATGACTAATCGAGGAACTCCTCGTTCAAGTTCAGCTGCATTTTCAACATAGAATGCTGGACAACTCCAAGGACTTTTGGAGGGTCTAATTAATTTTTTGAGTAATAACTCATCAATTTCTTTTTTGCATATTTCTAAATGCCTAGGACCCATTGCAATAGGATGGGCTTTTGTAGGAATAAGACTTTCTTTAAAGTCAGGCTCATATGGTAAAGATACCACATGTTTCTTTCTTTCCCAAAAGGCATTGGGAATATCTGAGCATAAAGTATTCTCTATTAGAGATTTTATATCATTGATTTTCTTTTGTACAATAAGGGAGGATAATTTATCTTCTATTTTCTTAAAATCTATCTCTTGATTTAGAGAACTAAGAAAATTTTCTTTTCTTTTTACTGTTCTTTGGAGAACATCAATACCATGAGTTTTAGGTTGAGTTATAAATTTAAACTCAATCTCTCTCCCTTCAACCTCAGACATTATTCCCCTTTCACTAATATTTTGAATAGGGTATAACATGTGTAGGAAAGGATTTCCCAAAATAACATCATGAGATAAGTTTTTAACCATTATAAATGACATTTCTAAGCAAACTCCTTTATTACAAACTGAAGTATTATTCAGTTTATATTTAACATGCAATTTTCTACCATCTGCAGCATTTAAGATTTCGGTAGTTTTTTCAAAATATCTTGAAGGGATTATTCCTTCATTTATGCAGTTTAAATCTGCACCTGAGTCAACCATAGCAATAACATCAAAATAATACTCTTTATGTACGATAATGGTAATTTTAATATGCCATTTGTATGTAATAACACGATCAACCATATTTAAGAATGTCATGGAATTTAATTCCTCACTAAGAACCTTTTCATCATCTGAATCATTGTTTTCAGGTTTAAGCTCTCTTTCTGTTTCTAAAATAAGAATTCTAGATTTTATTTCTTGTAACTCTTTTTTAAGAGTGCTTACTTCATATTTTAATTCGGAAACAGTAATGTTTTTACTGCTAGTCGAAGCTATAGAAGGCTTCATTCTATCCATAATTTCTTTAAGATTATAATGTTCAGGTTCTCTAAACCTTAATTCTTGTTTTTTATTCTTATAACTGTCCAAATATTTTTGGAGCATTTCTCTTTTTTCTTCGGGATCTCGTATTTTATCTATAAGATCAAGAATAAAATTTTCTTCCTTTGTAAGGACACATAAACCATTAGCCTTACATAAGGCTTTATAGTAATCACAATTTCCTTCGCAATTACTTTCTTCATTTTCAGTTGATTCTGTTTCAGAATCACTTTCTTTATCATAATTTTCTACAATAGCAGAAATTTTTCTATCCTCCTTTTCGGAGTCAGAATCTTCAAGAAAAAGCTTTTTCAAAGACCTTTTTAAGTCTTCGTTAATTTCAAGACTATTAATTTTCTTTTTCATTTTACACTTATTAGCATAATGGCCAGCTTTATGGCACTTCCAACATATTGGAATTTTATGGATCTTATTATCCTCTTTTTTATTTTCATTCTTGTAATTTTTTCTATATTTTTTCTTTTTATTTGAAGGATCATAATCCTTATAATTTTTATTTTTATATTTTTTAGGTTTTTTAAACCTTTTTACCTCCTTAGATCCTGAGGGACCTATAGGTGTGACACCAATTTGCTCACAAAAGTCTCCTAAGACTTCTTTTCCTAAAGTTTTTTCCTTTTGGATTTGCTTATGTAATTTAATCTCATTACACAAAGCAATTCCTTCTGCAGTTATTTCTGCAACAAGATCTCCATAAGTATATATAGAGTAAGGAATAAGTCCTTGATTTTTTTGCTTAATTCGAGTTTTAACTCTTTCACAAAACATATAGGGTAGTCCTGATAAGAACTTTTCTTTCCAGAAATCATGTCCACTATCTTCTCGGGAAAAGATTTTAGAGAAGAACACATCTTTATACCATTTAAAATGAGATAATTTTGGACATCTTAAGCTCATAAGCTGTTCCTGAGTTTTATCATAATGAAGATTGGTTGTACCAATAAAATGCTTAGCAATTGTAAAAACTAAGGTATTAACACAATCAGTAACCTGGGTTTGTGTTTCACCTTCTGTTTTTACTGCATTAAGTATATGATTTTTTGCATCACTAGATAAGTGAAAATCCCACCAACCTCTAAGTTGGCCCGTAAAACCTTGAATAATTGCAATAGCAATATTTTTATCAGTGTTATTTTTTAATTTTGATGCTGTAGCGTACATAAGCATATAATGTATTTTTGTTTGTATCTGATATTCAGAATGACCATCAATATTCCATTCGGTTATTGATGTACCATCAAAGGAAACATATCCATAACTATCCTGTTCTTCAAAAAGAAGATCAACTGGTGTAGGCCTATGGTAATAAGGCTTTCCAGGCATATTATAAACTTGTTTTCCTTTATATCCAACTTTATTAAGTTGTAAAGAATTTTCTTGTTCTTTTAAAAACATTTGTTCAACATTATTAATGTTCTTTACGGAATTATCCGAATCTGAATCACTGCAATCAACAACTTCTGGATTGTTGTCTTCAGTAAGGGGAGCCATCTGAACTTTATTAATATCAAGACTTTTAAGTCTTTTGACAATTTCATCGACTAATTCATTATTTGTATTTTTATCGATATTTAAATCAATAGCTTCTGCGGGTAAAGGTTTTATTAAAACCTTCTCAGTGCTAACAACACTGTTATTGTTAGTAGGTTGTATATAAACACCTTGGCAAACATTTTGCTCAATCCTATTTAATTGTTTTCCTATTGATTGTAAGCTGAGATTTGTGAAATTATTCTGTTCCACAACAGCTTCAATCCTACTATTATCTTTTCTATAGGGAGTAGCAATAACTTCCTCATTCCTAATTTTTATAACAAGATTTGAATCAGGAGGATGAATACTCCTAATAACTTTTCCATTTTTTGTGACATAATTCTCATAATTAGAATTAATAGTCATAACTACCTTTTCATCCTCAAAATTAGGATAATCTTTTTTATGTAGTCTATAGAACTTTCTAATAAGTTCAAAGAAATCTATACATTCATCACTTCTCTCAAGATACATTTTGTATCGTTTAAACCATAAATTTTATTTAGATTTTTTCTTCATAAAGAACCATTTTCTTTTGATTTCATTTTCTTGAGAATAAAATAATTCTCTAATTTTTTCTTTAAAAGGAAACTTTTCTTCTTCTTCAAGTGTTAGTGTGCTTATTCCAAAAACACTTTGATCATCATATCCCATGTCAGACATGGTAGGTGATCTATGTGAGGATTCCGAAATTTCAACCTTATATTCAGGCTGACTAACACCATCAAAAGTAGTCTTAGATCTAACACTTTGTCTTTCTAAATTAGAAAGAGGTATAGATGAAGTAGATTTTCTACTTGAATAGTCTTCTCTTAAAGACTTAGACTTTAATTTAAGTCTAGTAACTCTATCTGATGAGAACCTAATTTCAACATCTCCATCAGGATATTCAATTATATCCTCTAATTTCGAGTTTTCAATTTTCTTTGGTGGATTTGCCTCTTCTAATATCCACCTTTCAGGTAATTTAACCTGATCCCAAGTAATAGTCTTTGGAACAACAGTATTGCTTTTAGCAATATCGGTGATAAATAAAGTAGTCTGATTATTCTCTGTAGGAACATTTCTTATATTAGAAAAGGTTGTATTCATGACTCTATAATATATCCTATAAATAAGGATTACATTATCAGTATTTTTCTTTAAATCAAATCCATCTGATTTAAGATCAATACATAAAGCATGCATAATATTTGGATCTTTTAAAGATACTATAAAATTAGGATAACACGAAAAATATATTGGTCCATCGCAGAGTGTAGACTCAACTATTCCTAATAAGGAATCATGGAATTTATTGTGTCTTTTATCACGAACAGCAATTATTGCTGATGTATTTAAACCTAACCTAGCGGCAGGTTTTAATGCAATTTGAACCATTCCTATATGTAGGAATTTATTATTTTCTCTATGGAATCTTATAAGATCTTTTGAGAATAATTGAATTGATTTATATTCCTCTGATAAGGGAATAGCTTCTTCTACGGTTTTAATAATTACATCAGTTTTCTTTATAAAACTGCCGGTACTTTTGTAGATTCTTGATGCCGAGTATTCTGGCATCTTCCATTCATTTAGACTTTTATTAAAGTCTTCAGAGATAATAATCTCTTTGTTTCTTTTTTTCTTCGATTTTTCTTTATAAATCTGCCGGTACTTTTGTAGATTCTTGATGCCGAGTATTCTGGCATCTTCCATTCATTTAGACTTTTATTAAAATCTTCAGAGATAATAATCTCTTTGTTTCTTTTTTCTTCGATTTTCCTAAGTTGCTCATTAGCATTTCTTCTAAAAGACATAACCCTTGAAAGCCTATCCATTCTTCAAATTCTGGATCACTGTCAACGATTTTACGCCAAAACTCCTACCTCTTCTGGGATTTACGGAAACAACAGGCAACGCGACTTGGGGTTTCACCAGATAGAAGAAAGAACAGAAAAACAAGAATATGATCTAATAAAAGGAATACTATTAAGCAGCAAGTATAGAAGCTTGTTTTTCGAAGATTTTTAAAGAAATTAATTCTCTTTTTAGAGACGAGTAATAATAAAATTCTTTCGTAATATTTTGAATCGTAACTTTTGAATAAGCTACTGTTTCTTGACTTCTTGAGAAGGGACTAATACTCACTGATCGTGTATATTCAAGAATATACTGATAAAAATAAAAATCCTTTGGATGCAAATAAGGATCAGTAAAATCTCTCAGATAAAAGTTCATAACTTCTTCAGCCGAAAGATTAACATATTTAGGGGTGGTCGTTGAAGTCCGAAGATCTCTCTGTCGATGCATACGATTTTTTCTCTAGGCATCATTTTCCTTGTTTCGTCCCCCTCACATCTCCTTCGTTACTCATCGGTTTGGCACGATTCATGAGTCGTTGTAACACTTATGAGATACAGAAGAATAGGGGGTCGTCGAAGTCCGAAGTTCTCTCATTCGCATCGTACGGTTTTTTCTCTAGGCATCATTTTCCTTGTTTAGTCCCCCTCATATCTCTTTCGTTACTCAATGGTATCGCAAAATTATTTAGTAGTTGTAACACTTATGAGATATAGTACAATAGGGGGGGTCGTTGAAGTCCGAAGATCTCTCTGTCGATGCATACGATTTTTTCTCTAGGCATCATTTTCCTTGTTTCGTCCCCCTCACATCTCCTTCGTTACTCATCGGTTTGGCACGATTCATGAGTCGTTGTAACACTTATGAGACACAGATGAATAGGGGGTCGTCGAAGTCCGAAGTTCTCTCATTCGCATCGTACTGTTTTTTCTCTAGGCATCATTTTCCTTGTTTAGTCCCCCTCATATCTCTTTCGTTACTCAATGGTATCGCAAAATTATTTAGTAGTTGTAACACTTATGAGATATAGTACAATAGGGGGGGTCGTTGATGTCCGAAGTTCTCTCTGTCGATTCGTACGATTTTTTCTCTAGGCATCATTTTCCTTGTTTCGTCCTCCTCACATCTCTTTCGTTACTTATTGGTTTCGCAAGATTATTTAGTAGTTGTAACACTTATGAGATATAGTAGAATAGGGGGGGTCGTTGAAGTCCGAAGTTCTCTCTGTCGATTCGTACGATTTTTTCTGTAGGCATCGTTTTCCTAGTTTTGTCCTCCTCACATGTCTTTCGTTACTCATTGGTTTCACAAGATTCTTTGGTAGTTGTAACACTTATGAGATATAGTAGAATAGGGGTGGTCGTTGAAGTCCGAAGTTCTCTCTGTCGATGCATACGATTTTTTCTCTAGGCATCGTTTTCCTTATGTCGTCCTCCTCACATCTCTTCCGTTACTCTTTGGTTTCACAAGATTCTATAGTAGTTGTAACATTTATGACACTTATTAGAATAGGGGGTCGTTGAAGTCCGAAGTTCTCTCTGTCGATTCGTAAGATTTTTTCTCAAGGCATCGTTTTCCTTGTTTCGTCCCCCTCACATTTCCTTCGTTACTCATCAATTTGGCATGATTCTTGAGTCGTTGTAACACTTATGAGATATAGAAGAATAGGGGGTCGTCGAAGTCTGAAGTTCTCTCTGTCGATTCGTAAGATTTTTTCTCTAGGCATCGTTTTCCTTGTTTCGTCCCCCTCACATCTCCTTCGCTACTCATCGGTTTGGCACGATTCTTGAGTCGTTGTAACACTTATGAGATATAGAAGAATAGGGGGTTGTCGACGTCCGAAGTTCTCTCTGTCGATTCGTACGATTTTTTCTCTAGGCATCATTTTCCTTGTTTCGTCCCCCTCACATCTCCTTCGTTACTCATCGGTTTGGCACGATTCTTGAGTCGTTGTAACACTTAGGAGATATAGAAGAATAGGGGGTAGTCAAAGTCCGAAGTTCTCTCATTCGAATCGTACGATTTTTCTCTAGGCATCATTTTCCTTGTTTCGTCCACCTCACATCTCTTTCCTTACTCATTGGTATCGCAAAATTATTTAGTAGTTGTAACACTTATGAGATATAGTAGAATAGGGGGGGTCGTTGAAGTCCGAAGTTCTCTTAGTCGATTCGTATTATTTTTCTCTAGGCATCGTTTTCCTTGTTTCGTCCTCGTCACATCTCTTGCATTACTTATTGGTTTCGCAAGATTATTTAGTAGTTGTAACACTTATGAGATATAGTAGAATAGGGGTGGTCGTTGAAGTCCGAAGTTCTCTCTGTCGATTCGTACGATTTTTTCTCTAGGCATCGTTTTCCTTGTTTCGTCCTCCTCACATCTCTTTCGTTACTCATTGGTTTCACAAGATTCTTGAGTCGTTGTAACACTTATGAGATATAGAAGAATAGGGGGTCGTCGAAGTCTGAAGTTCTCTCTGTCGATTCGTACGATTTTTTCTGTAGGCATCGTTTTCCTTGTTTCGTCCCCCTCACATCTCTTTCGTTACTCATTGGTATCGCAAAATTATTTAGTAGTTGTAACACTTATGAGATATAGGGGGGGTCGTTGAAGTCCGAAGTTCTGTCAGTCGATTCGTATGATTTTTTCTCTAGGCATCGTTTTCCTTATGTCGTCCTCCTCACATCTCTTCCGTTACTCTTTGGTTTCACAAGATTCTTTAGTAGTTGTAACACTTATGAGATTTATTAGAATAGGGGGTCGTTGAAGTCCGAAGTTCTCTCTGTCGATTCGTACAATTTTTTCCCTAGGCATCGTTTTCCTTGTTTCGTCCCCTCACATCTCCTTCGTTACTCATTGGTTTGGCACGATTCTTGAATCTTTGTAACACTTATGAGATATAGTAGAATACGGGGTGGTCGAAGTCCGAAGTTCTCTCTGTCGATTCGTACAATATTTTCCCTAGGCATCGTTTTCCTTATTTCGTCCCCCTCACATCTCGTTCGTTACTCATCGGTTTGGCACGATTCTTGAATCTTTGTAACACTTATGAGATATATTAGAATAGGGGGTTGTTGAAGTCCGAAGTTCTCTCTGTCGATTCGTAAGATTTTTTCTCTAGGCATCGTTTTCCTTGTTTCGTCCCCCCCACATTTCCATCGTTACTCATCGGTTTGGCATGATTTTTGAGTCGTTGTAACACTTATGAGATATAGAAGAATAGGGGGTCGTCGAAGTCTGAAGTTCTCTCTGTCGATTCGTAAGATTTTTTCTGTAGGCATCATTTTCCTTGTTTTGTCCCCCTCACATCTCCTTCGTTACTCATCGGTTTGGCACGATTCTTGAGTCGTTGTAACACTTATGAGATATAGAAGAATAGGGGGGGTCGTTGAAGTCCGAAGTTCTCTCAGTCGATTCGTATGATTTTTTCTCTAGGCATCGTTTTTACTTATGTCGTCCTCCTCACATCTCTTCCGTTACTCTTTGGTTTCACAAGATTCTTTAGTAGTTGTAACACTTATGAGATTTATTAGAATAGGGGGTCGTTGAAGTCCGAAGTTCTCTCTGTCGATTCGTACAATTTTTTCCCTAGGCATCGTTTTCCTTGTTTCGTCCCCCTCACATCTCCTTCGTTACTCATCGGTTTGGCACGATTCTTGAATCTTTGTAACACTTATGAGATATAGTAGAATAGGGTGGTCGTTGAAGTCCGAAGTTCTCTCTGTCGATTCGTACGATTTTTTCTCTAGGCATCGTCTTCCTTGTTTCGTCCTCCTCACATCTCTTTCGTTACTCATTGGTTTCACAAGATTCTTTGGTAGTTGTAACACTTATGATATAAAGTAGAATAGGGGTGGTCGTTGAAGTCCGAAGCTCTCTCTGTCGATTCGTACGATTTTTTCTCTAGGCATTATTTTCCTTATGTCGTCCTCCTCACATCTCTTCCGTTACTCTTTGGTTTCACAAGATTCTTTAGTAGTTGTAACACTTATGAGATTTATTAGAATAGGGGGTCGTTGAAGTCCGAAGTTCTCTCTGTCGATTCGTACAATTTTTTCCCTAGGCATCGTTTTCCTTGTTTCGTCCCCCTCACATTTCCTTCGTTACTCATCGGTTTGGCATGATTCTTGAGTCGTTGTAACACTTATGAGATATAGAAAAATAGGGGGTCGTCGAAGTCTGATGTTCTCTCTGTCGATTCGTAAGATTTTTTCTGTAGGCATCGTTTTCCTTGTTTCGTCGCCCTCACATCTCCTTCGTTACTCATCGGTTTGGCACGATTCTTGAGTCATTGTAACACTTATGAGATATAGAAGAATAGGGGGTCGTCGAAGTCCGAAATTCTCTCTGTCGATTCGTACGATTTTTTCTCTAGGCATCATTTTCCTTGTTTTGTCCCCCTCACATCTCCTTCGTTACTCATCGGTTTGGCACGATTCTTGAGTCGTTGTAACACTTATGAGATATAGAAGAATAGGGGGTCGTCGAAGTCCGAAGTTCTCTCATTCGAATCGTACGATTTTTTCTCTAGGCATCATTTTCCTTGTTTCGTCCCCCTCACATCTCTTTCGTTACTCATTGGTATCGCAAAATTATTTAGTAGTTGTAACACTTATGAGATATAGTAGAATAGGGGGGGTCGTTGAAGTCCGAAGTTCTCTCAGTCGATTCGTATGATTTTTTCCCTAGGCATCGTTTTCCTTATGTCGTCCTCCTCACATCACTTTCGTTACTCATTGGTTTCACAAGATTCTTTGGTAGTTGTAACACTTATGAGATATAGTAGAATAGGGGTGGTCGTTGAAGTCCGAAGTTCTCTCTGTCGATTCGTACAATTTTTTCCCTAGGCATCATTTTCCTTATGTCGTCCCCCTCACATTTCCTTCGTTACTCATCGGTTTGGCACGATTCTTGAATCTTTGTAACACTTATGAGATTTATTAGAATAGGGGGTCGTTGAAGTCCGAAGTTCTCTCTGTCGATTCGTACAATTTTTTCCCTAGGCATCGTTTTCCTTGTTTCGTCCCCCTCACATTTCCTTCGTTACTCATCGGTTTGGCATGATTCTTGAGTCGTTGTAACACTTATGAGATATAGAAGAATAGGGGGTCGTCGAAGTCTGAAGTTCTCTCTGTCGATTCGTAAGATTTTTTCTGTAGGCATCGTTTTCCTTGTTTTGTCCCCCTCACATCTCCTTCGTTACTCATCGGTTTGGCACGATTCTTGAGTTGTTGTACCACTTATGAGATATAGAAGAATAGGGGGTCGTCGAAGTCCGAAGTTCTCTCTGTCGATTCGTACGATTTTTTCTCTAGGCATCATTTTCCTTGTTTTGTCCCCCTCACATCTCCTTCGTTACTCATCGGTTTGGCACGATTCTTGAGTCGTTGTAACACTTATGAGATATAGAAGAATAGGGGGTCGTCGAAGTCCGAAGTTCTCTCATTCGAATCGTACGATTTTTTCTCTAGGCATCATTTTCCTTGTTTCTTCCCCTTCACATCTCTTTCGTTACTCATTGGTATCGCAAAATTATTTAGTAGTTGTAACACTTATGAGATATAGTAGAATAGGGGGGATCGTTGAAGTCCGAAGTTCTCTCAGTCGATTCGTATGATTTTTTCTCAAGGCATCGTTTTCCTTATGTCCTCCTCCTCACATCTCTTCCGTTACACTTTGGTTTCACAAGATTCTTTAGTAGTTGTAACACTTATGAGATTTATTAGAATAGGGGGTCGTTGAAGTCCGAAGTTCTCTCTGTCGATTCGTACAATTTTTTCCCTAGGCATCGTTTTCCTTGTTTCGTCCCCCACACATCTCCATCGTTACTCATCGGTTTGGTACGATTCTTGAATCTTTGTAACACTTATGTGATATAGTAGAATAGGGGTGGTCGTTGAAGTCCGTAGTTCTCTCTGTCGATTCGTACGATTTTTTCTCTAGGCATCGTTTTCCTTGTTTCGTCCTCCTCACATCTCTTTCGTTACTCATTGGTTTCACAAGATTCTTTGGTAGTTGTAACACTTATGATATATAGTAGAATAGGGGTGGTCGTTGAAGTCCGAAGCTCTCTCTGTCGATTCGTACGATTTTTTCTCTAGGCATCATTTTCCTTATGTCGCCCTCCTCACATCTCTTCCGTTACTCTTTGGTTTCACAAGATTCTTTAGTAGTTGTAACACTTATGAGATTTATTAGAATAGGGGGTCGTTGAATTCCGAAGTTCTCTGTGTCGATTCGTACAATTTTTTCCCTAGGCATCGTTTTCCTTGTTTCGTCCCCCTCACATCTCCTTCGTTACTCATCGGTTTGGCGCGATTCTTAAGTCGTTGTAAGACTTATGAGATATAGAAGAATAGGGGGTCGTCGAAGTGTGAATTTCTCTCAGTTGATTCGTACGATTTTTTCACTAGGCATTGTTTTCCTTATTTCGTCCCCTTCACATCTCCTTCGTTACTCATCGGTTTGCCATGATTCTTGAGTCGTTGTAACACTTATGAGATAAAGAAGAATAGGGGGTCGTCGAAGTCCGAAGTTCTCTCATTCGATTCGTACGATTTTTTCTCTAGGCATCGTTTTCCTTGTTTCATCCTCTCACATCTCCTTCGTTACTCATCGGTTTGGCATAATTCTTAAGTCGTTGTAAGACTTATGAGATATAGAAGAATAGGGGGTCGTCGAAGTGCGAAGTTCTCTAAGTTGATTCGTACGATTTTTTCACTAGGCATTGTTTTCCTTATTTCATCCCCTTCACATCTCCTTCGTTACTCATCGGTTTGGCACGATTCTTGAGTCAGTGTAATACTTATGAGACATAGAAGAATCGGGGGTGGTCGAAGTCCAAAGTTCTCTCATTCGATA
This sequence comes from Mentha longifolia, assembly GCA_001642375.2. Classification (NCBI taxonomy): domain Eukaryota; kingdom Viridiplantae; phylum Streptophyta; class Magnoliopsida; order Lamiales; family Lamiaceae; genus Mentha; species Mentha longifolia. The sequence goes on along the minus strand of CM038120.1, from coordinate 9,764,631 downwards.
CGTATGATTTTTTCCCAAGGCATCGTTTTCCTTGTTTCGTCCCCCTCACATCTCATTCGTTACTCATCGGTTTGGTACGATTTTTGAATCTCTGTAACACTTATGAGATATAGTAGCATAGGGGGTGGTCGAAGTCCGAAGTTCTCTCTGTCGATTCGTATAATTTTTTCCCTAGGCATCGTTTTCCTTGTTTCGTCCCCCTCACATCTCCTTCGTTACTCATTGGTTGGGCACGATTCTTGAATCTTTGTAACACTTATGAGATATATTAGAATAGGGGGTCGTTGATGTCCGAAGTTCTCTCTGTCGATTCGTAAGATTTTTTCTTTAGGAATCGTTTTCCTTGTTTCGTCCCCCTCATATCTCTTTTGTTACTCATCGGTTTGGCACAATTCTTAAGTCGTTGTAAGACTTATGAGATATAGAAGAATAGGGGGTCGTTGAAGTCCGAAGTTCTCTCTGTCGATTCGTATGTTTTTTTCTCTAGGCATCATTTTCCTTGTTTCGTTCCCCTCACATCTCCTTCGTTACTCATCGGTTTGGCACGATTCTTGAGTCGTTGTAACACTTATGAGATATAGAAGAATAGGGGGTCGTCGAAGTCCGAAGTTCTCTCATTCGCATCGTAAGATTTTTTCTCTAGACATCATTTTCCTTGTTTCGTCCCCCTCACATCTCTTTCGGTACTCAATGGTATCGCAAAATTATTTAGTAGTTGTAACACTTATGAGATATAGTACAATAGGGGGGGTCGTTGAAGTCCGAAGTTCTCTCTGTAGATTCGTACGATTTTTTCTCTAGGCATCGTTTTCCTTGTCTCGTCCTCCTCACATCTCTTTCGTGACTTATTGGTTTCGCAAGATTATTTTGTAGTTGTAACACTTATGAGATATAGTAGAATAGGGGGGGTTGTTGAAGTCCGAAGTTCTCTCTGTCGATTCGTACGATTTTTTCTCTAGGCATCGTTTTCCTAGTTTCGTCCTCCTCACATGTCTTTCGTTACTCATTGGTTTCACAAGATTCTTTGATAGTTGTAACACTTATGAGATATAGTAGAATAGGGGTGGTCGTTGAAGTCTGAAGTTCTCTCTGTCGATTCGTACGATTTTTTCTCTAGGCATCGTTTTCCTTGTTTCGTCCTCCTCACATCTCTTTTGTTACTTATTGGTTTCGCAAGATTATTTAGTAGTTGTAACACTTATGACATATAGTAGAATAGGGCTGATCGTTGAAGTCCGAAGCTCTCTCTGTCGATTCGTACGATTTTTTCTCTAGGCATCGTTTTCCTTATGTCGTCCTCCTCACATCACTTCCGTTACTCTTTGGTTTCACAAGATTCTTTAGTAGTTGTAACACTTATGAGATTTATTAGAATAGGGGGTCGTTGAAGTCCGAAGTTCTCTCTGTCGATTCGTACAATTTTTTCCCTAGGCATCGTTTTCCTTGTTTCGTCCCCCTCACATCTCCTTCGTTACTCATCGGTTTGGCGCGATTCTTAAGTCGTTGTAAGACTTATGAGATATAGAAGAATAGGGGGTCGTCGAAGTGTGAATTTCTCTCAGTCAATTCGTAAGATTTTTTCTATAGGCATCGTTTTCCTTGTTTCGTCCCCCTCACATCTCCTTCGTTACTCATCGGTTTGGCACGATTCTTGAGTCGTTGTAACACTTATAAGATAAAGAAGAATAGGGGGTTGTCGACGTCCGTAGTTCTCTCTGTCGATTCGTACGATTTTTTATCTAGACATCATTTTCCTTGTTTCGTCCCCCTCACATCTCCTTCGTTACTCATCGGTTTGGCACGATTCTTGAGTCGTTGTAACACTTATGAGATATAGAAGAATAGGGAGTCGTCGAAGTCCGAAGTTCTCTCATTCGAATCGTACGATTTTTTCTCTAGGCATCATTTTCCTTGTTTCGTCCCCCTCATATCTCATTCGTTACTCATTGGTATCGCAAAATTAGTTAGTAGTTGTAACACTTATGAGATATAGTAGAATAGGGGGGGTCATTGAAGTCTGAAATTCTCTCAGTCGATTCGTATGATTTTTTCTCTAGGCATCGTTTTCCTTGTTTCGTCCTCCTCACATCTCTTTCGTTACTTATTGGTTTTGCAAGATTATTTAGTAGTTGTAACACTTATAAGATATAGTAGAATAGGGGGGGTCGTTGAAGTCCGAAGTTCTCTCTTTCGATTTGTACGATTTTTTCTCTAGGCATCGTTTTCCTAGTTTCGTCCTCCTAACATGTCTTTCGTTACTCATTGGTTTCACAAGATTCTTTGGTAGTTGTAACACTTATGAGATATAATAGAATAGGGGTGGTCGTTGAAGTCCGAAGTTTTCTGTGTCGATTCGTACGATTTTTTCTCTAGGCATCGTTTTCCTTATGTCGTCCTCCTCACATCTCTTCCGTTACTCTTTGGTTTCACAAGATTCTTTAGTAGTTGTAACACTGATGAGACTTATTAGAATAGGGGGTCGTTGAAGTCCGAAGTTCACTCTGTCGATTCGTACAATTTTTTCCCTAGGCATCGTTTTCCTTGTTTCGTCCCCTCACATCTCCTTCGTTACTCATCGGTTTGGCACGATTCTTGAATCGTTGTAACACTTATGAGATATAGAAGAATAGGGGGTCGTCGAAGTCTGAAGTTCTCTCTGTCGATTCGTAAGATTTTTTCTGTAGGCATCGTTTTCCTTGTTTCGTCCCCCTCACATCTCCTTCGTTACTCATCGGTTTGGCATGATTCTTGAGTCGTTGTAACACTTATGAGATATAGAAGAATAGGGGGTCGTCGAAGTACCGAAGTTCTCTCTGTCGATTCGTACGATTTTTTCTCTAGGCATCATTTTCCTTGTTTCGTCCCCCTCACATCTCTTTCGTTACTCATTGGTATCGCAAAATTATTTAGTAGTTGTAACACTTATGAGATATAGTAGAATAGGGGGGGTTGTTGAAGTCCGAAGTTCTCTCAGTCGATTCGTATGATTTTTTCTCTAGGCATCGTTTTCCTTATGTCGTCCTCCTCACATCTCTTCCGTTACTCTTTGGTTTCACAAGATTCTTTAGTAGTTGTAACACTTATGAGATGTATTAGAATAGGGGGTCGTTGAAGTCCGAAGTTCTCTCTGTCGATTCGTACAATTTTTTCCCTAGGCATCGTTTTCCTTGTTTCGTCCCCCTCACATCTCCTTCGTTACTCATCGGTTTGGCACGATTCTTGAATCTTTGTAACACTTATGAGATATAGTAGAATAGGGGTGGTCGTTGAAGTCCGAAGTTCTCTCTGTCGATTCGTACGATTTTTTCTCTAGGCATCGTTTTCCTTGTTTCGTCCTCCTCACATCTCTTTCGTTACTCATTGGTTTCACAAGATTCTTTGGTTGTTGTAACACTTATGATATAAAGTAGAATAGGGGTGGTCGTTGAAGTCCGAAGCTCTCTCTGTCGATTCGTACGATTTTTTCTCTAGGCATCATTTTCCTTATGTCGTCCTCCTCACATCTCTTCCGTTACTCTTTGGTTTCACAAGATTCTTTAGTAGTTGTAACACTTATGAGATTTATTAGAATAGGGGGTCGTTGAAGTCCGAAGTTCTCTCTGTCGATTCGTACAATTTTTTCCCTAGGCATCGTTTTCCTTGTTTCGTCCCCCTCACATTTCCTTCGTTACTCATCGGTTTGGCATGATTCTTGAGTCGTTGTAACACTTATGAGATATAGAAGAATAGGGGGTCGTCGAAGTCCGAAGTTTTCTCTGTCGATTCGTACGATTTTTTCTCTAGGCATCATTTTCCTTGTTTTGTCCCCCTCACATCTCCTTCGTTACTCATCGGTTTGGCACGATTCTTGAGTCGTTGTAACACTTATGAGATATAGAAGAATAGGGGGTCGTTGAAGTCCGAAGTTCTCTCATTCGAATCGTACGATTTTTTCTCTAGGCATCATTTTCCTTGTTTCGTCCCCCTCACATCTCTTTCGTTACTCATTGGTATCGCAAAATTATTTAGTAGTTGTAACACTTATGAGATATAGTAGAATAGGGGGGGTCGTTGAAGTCCGAAGTTCTCTCAGTCGATTCGTATGATTTTTTCTCTAGGCATCGTTTTCCTTATGTCGTCCTCCTCACATCACTTCCGTTACTCTTTGGTTTCACAAGATTCTTTAGTAGTTGTAACACTTATGAGATTTATTAGAATAGGGGGTCGTTGAAGTCCGAAGTTCTCTCTGTCGATTCGTACAATTTTTTCCCTAGGCATCGTTTTCCTTGTTTCGTCCCCCTCACATCTCCTTCGTTACTCATCGGTTTGGCACGATTTTTGAATCTTTGTAACACTTATGAGATATAGTAGAATAGGGGTGGTCGTTGAAGTCCGAAGTTCTCTCTGTCGATTCGTACGATTTTTTCTCTTGGCATCGTTCTCCTTGTTTCGTCCTCCTCACATCTCTTTCGTTACTCATTGGTTTCACAAGATTCTTTGGTAGTTGTAACACTTATGATATATAGTAGAATAGGGGTGGTCGTTGAAGTCCGAAGCTCTCTCTATCGATTCGTACGATTTTTTCTCTAGGCCTCATTTTCCTTATGTCGTCCTCCTCACATCTCTTCCGTTACTCTTTGGTTTCACAAGATTCTTTAGTAGTTGTAACACTTATGAGATTTATTAGAATAGGGGGTCGTTGAAGTCCGAAGTTCTCTCTGTCGATTCGTACAATTTTTTCCCTAGGCATCGTTTTCCTTGTTTCGTCCCCCTCACATTTCCATCGTTACTCATCGGTTTGGCATGATTCTTGAGTCATTGTAACACTTATGAGATATAGAAGAATAGGGGGTCGTCGAAGTCTGATGTTCTGTCTGTCGATTCGTAAGATTTTTTCTGTAGGCATCGTTTTCCTTGTTTCGTCCCCCTCACATCTCCTTCGTTACTCATCGGTTTGGCACGATTTTTGAGTCGTTGTAACACTTATGAGATATAGAAGAATAGGGGGTCGTCGAAGTCCGAAGTTCTCTCTGTCGATTCGTATGATTTTTTCTCTAGGCATCATTTTCCTTGTTTTGTCCCCCTCACATCTCCTTCGTTACTCATCGGTTTGGCACGATTCTTGAGTCGTTGTAACACTTATGAGATATAGAAGAACAGGGGGACGTCGAAGTCCGAAGTTCTCTCATTCGAATCGTACGATTTTTTCTCTAGGCATCATTTTCCTTGTTTCTTCCCCTTCACATCTCTTTCGTTACTCATTGGTATCGCAAAATTATTTAGTAGTTGTAACACTTATGAGATATAGTAGAATAGGGGGGGTCGTTGAAGTCCGAAGTTCTCTCAGTCGATTCGTATGATTTTTTCCCTAGGCATCGTTTTCCTTATGTCGTCCTCCTCACATCTGTCGATTCGTACAATTTTTTCCCTAGGCATCGTTTTCCTTGTTTCGTCCCCCTCACATTTCCTTCGTTACTCATCGGTTTGGCATGATTCTTGAGTCGTTGTAACACTTATGAGATATAGAAGAATAGGGGGTCGTCGAAGTCTGAAGTTCTCTCTGTCGATTCGTACGATTTTTTCTCTAGGCATCATTTTCCTTATGTCGTCCTCCTCACATCTCTTCCGTTACTCTTTGGTTTCACAAGATTCTTTAGTAGTTGTAACACTTATGAGATTTATTAGAATAGGGGGTCGTTGAAGTCCGAAGTTCTCTCTGTCGATTCGTACAATTTTTTCCCTAGGCATCGTTTTTCTTGTTTCGTCCCCCTCACATCTCTTTCGTTACTCATCGGTTTGGCGCGATTCTTAAGTCGTTGTAAGACTTATGAGATATAGAAGAATAGGGGGTCGTCGAAGTGTGAATTTCTCTCAGTTGATTCGTACGATTTTTTCACTAGGCATTATTTTCCTTATTTCGTCCCCTTCACATCTCCTTCGTTACTTATCGGTTTGCCATGATTCTTGAGTCGTTGTAACACTTATGAGATAAAGAAGAATAGGGGGTCGTCGAAGTCCGAAGTTCTCTCATTCGATTCGTACGATTTTTTCTCTAGGCATCGTTTTCCTTGTTTCATCCTCTCACATCTCCTTCGTTACTCATCGGTTTGGCACAATTCTTAAGTCGTTGTAAGACTTATGAGATATAGAAGAATAGGGGGTCGTCGAAGTGCGAAGTTCTCTAAGTTGATTCGTACGATTTTTTCACTAGGCATTGTTTTCCTTATTTCGTCCCCTTCACATCTCCTTCGTTACTCATCGGTTTGGCACGATTCTTGAGTCGTTGTAATACTTATGAGACATAGAAGAATAGGGGGTGGTCGAAGTCCAAAGTTCTCTCATTCGATACGTATGATTTTTTCCCAAGGCATCGTTTTCCTTATTTCGTCCCCCTCACATCTCATTCGTTACTCATCGGTTTGTCACGATTCTTGAATCTCTGTAACACTTATGAGATATAGTAGAATAGGGGGTGGTCGAAGTCCGAAGTTCTCTCTGTCGATTCGTATAATTTTTTCCCTAGGCATCGTTTTCCTTATTTCGTCCCCCTCACATCTCCTTCGTTACTCATTGGTTGGGCACGATTCTTGAATCTTTGTAACACTTATGAGATATATTAGAATAAGGGGTCGTTGAACTCCGAAGTTCTCTCTGTCGATTCGTAAGATTTTTTCTTTAGGAATCGTTTTCCTTGTTTCGTCCCCCTCATATCTCCTCTGTTACTCATCGGTTTGGCACAATTCTTAAGTCGTTGTAAGACTTATGAGATATAGAAGAATAGGGGGTCGTTGAAGTCCGAAGTTCTCTCTGTCGATTCGTATGATTTTTTCTCTAGGCATCATTTTCCTTGTTTCGTTCCCCTCACATCTCCTTCGTTACTCATCGGTTTGGCACGGTTTTTGAGTTGTTGTAACACTTATGAGATATAGAAGAATAGGGGGTCGTCGAAGTCCGAAGTTCTCTCATTCGCATCGTACGATTTTTTCTCTAGGCATCATTTTCCTTGTTTCGTCCCCCTCACATCTCTTTCGGTACTGAATGGTATCGCAAAATTATTTAGTAGTTGTAACACTTATGAGATATAGTACAATAGGGGGGGTCGTTGAAGTCCGAAGTTCTCTCTGTCGATTCGTACGATTTTTTCTCTAGGCATCGTTTTCCTTGTTTCGTCCTCCTCACATCTCTTTCGTTACTTATTGGTTTCGCAAGATTATTTAGTAGTTGTAACACTTATGAGATATAGTAGAATAGGGGGGGTTGTTGAAGTCCGAAGTTCTCTCTGTCGATTCGTACGATTTTTTCTCTAGGCATCGTTTTCCTAGTTTCGTCCTCCTCACATGTCTTTCGTTACTCATTGGTTTCACAAGATTCTTTGGTAGTTGTAACACTTATGAGATATAGTAGAATAGGGGTGGTCGTTGAAGTCCGAAGTTCTCTCTGTCGATTCGTACGATTTTTTCTCTAGGCATCGTTTTCCTAGTTTCGTCCTCCTCACATGTCTTTCGTTACTCATTGGTTTCACAAGATTCTTTGGTAGTTGTAACACTTATGAGATATAGTAGAATAGGGGGTCGTGGAAGTTCGAAGTTCTCTCTGTCGATTCGTACAATTTTTTCTCTAGGCATCGTTTTCCTTTTTTCGTCCCCCTCACATCTCCTCCGTTACTCTTTGGTTTGGCATGATTCTTGAGTCTTTGTAACACTTATGAGATATAATAATAGAATAGGGGGTCGTTGAAGTCCGAAGTTCTCTTTGTCGATTCGTACAATTTTTCTCTAGGCATCGTTTTCCTTGTTTCGCCACCCTCACATTTCCTTCGTTACTCATCGGTTTGGCACGATTCTTGAATCTTTGTAACACTTATGAGATATAGTAGAATCGGGGGTTGTTGAAGTCCGAAGTTCTCTCTGTCGATTCGTACGATTTTTTCTCTAGGCATCGTTTTCCTTGATTTGGCCCCCTCACATCTCCTTCGTTACTCCTCGGTTTGGCACGATTCTTGAGTCGTTGTAACACTTATGAGATATAGAAGAATTGGAGGTCGTCGAAGTCCGAAGTTCTCTCATTCGAATCGTACGATTTTTTCTCTACGCATCGTTTTCCTTGTTGCGTCCTCCTCACATCCCTTTCGTTACTAATTGGTTTCGCAAGATTCTTTAGTAGTTGTAACACTTATGAGAGATATAGTAGAATAGGGGGTCGTCGAAGTCCGAAGTTCTCTCAGTCGATTCGTATGATTTTTTATCTAGGCATCGTTTTCCTTATTTCGTCCTCCTCACATCTCTTTCGTTAGTCATTGGTTTCGCAAGATTCTTAAGTAGTTGTATCACTTATGAGATATAGTAGAATAGGGGGTCGTTGATGTCTGAAGTTCTCTCTGTCGATTCGTACAATTTTTTCCCTAGGCATCGTTTTCCTTGTTTCGTCCACCTCATATCTCTTTCGTTACTCATCGGTTTGGCATGATTCTTGAATCTTTGTAACACTTATGAGATTTATTAGAAGAGGGGGTCGTTGAAGTCCGAAGTTCTCTCTGTCGATTCGTAAGATTTTTTCTTTAAGAATCGTTTTCCTTGTTTTGTCCCCCTCATATCTCCTTCGTTACTCATCGGTTTGGCACAATTCTTAAGTCGTTGAAAGACTCATGAGATATAGAAGAATAGGGGGTTATCGAAGTGTGAAGTTCTCTCAGTTGATTCGTACGATTTTTTCACTAGGCATTGTTTTCCTTATTTCGTCCCCTTCACATCTCCTTCGTTACTCATCGGTTTGCCACGATTCTTGAGTCGTTGTAACACTTATGAGATAACGAAGAATAGGGGGTCGTCGAAGTCCGAAGTTCTCTCATTCGATTCGTACGATTTTTCCTCTAGGCATCGTTTTCCTTGTTTCATCCCCCTCACATCTCTTTCGTTACTCATCGGTTTGACACAATTCTTAAGTCGTTGTAAGACTTATGAGATATAGAAAAATAGGGGGTCGTCGAAGTGCGAAGTTCTCTCAGTTGATTCGTACGATTTTTTCACTAGGCATTGTTTTCCTTATTTCGTCCCCTTCACATCTCCTTCGTTACTCATCGGTTTGCCATGATTCTTGAGTCGTTGTAACACTTATGAGATAAAGAAGAATAGGGGGTCGTCGAAGTCCGAAGTTCTCTCATTCGATTCGTACGATTTTTTCTCTAGGCATCGTTTTCCTTGTTTCATCCCCGTCACATCTCCTTCGTTACTCATCGGTTTGGCACAATTCTTAAGTCGTTGTAAGACTTAAGAGATATAGAAGAATAGGGGGTCGTCGAAGTGCGAAGTTCTCTAAGTTGATTCGTACGATTTTTTCACTAGGCATTATTTTCCTTATTTCGTCCCCTTCACATCTCCTTCGTTACTCATCGGTTTGGCACGATTCTTGAGTCGTTGTAATACTTATGAGACATAGAAGAATAGGGGGTGGTCGAAGTCCAAAGTTCTCTCATTCGATACGTATGATTTTTTCCCAAGGCATCATTTTCCTTGTTTCGTCCTCCTCACATCTCATTCGTTACTCATAGGTTTGGCACAATTCTTGAATCTCTGTAACACATATGAGATATAGTAGATTAGGGGGTGGTCGAAGTCCGAAGTTCTCTCTGTCGATTCGTATAATTTTTTCCCTAGGCATCATTTTCCTTGTTTCGTCCCCCTCACATCTCCTTCGTTACTCTTTGGTTGGGCACGATTCTTGAATCGTTGTAACACTTATGAGATATATTAGAATAGGGGGTCGTTGAAGTCCGAAGTTCTCTCTGTCGATTCGTAAGATTTTTTCTTTAGGAATCGTTTTCCTTGTCTCGTCCCCCTCATATCTCCTTCGTTACTCATCGGTTTGGCACAATTCTTAAGTCGTTGTAAGACTTATGAGATATAGAAAAATAGGGGGTCGTTGAAGTCCGAAGTTCTCTCTGTCGATTCGTATGATTTTTTCTATAGGCATCATTTTCCTTGTTTCGTTTACCTCACATCTCCTTCGTTACTCATCGGTTTGGCACGATTCTTGAGTCGTTGTAACACTTATGAGATAAAGAAGAATAGGGGGTCGTCAAAGTCCGAAGTTCTCTCATTCGCATCGTATGATTTTTTCTCTAGGCATCATTTTCCTTGTTTCTTCCCCCTCACATCTCTTTCGTTACTCAATGGTATCGCAAAATTATTTAGTAGTTGTAACACTTATGAGATATAGTACAATAGGGGGGGTCGTTGAAGTCCGAAGTTCTCTCTGTCGATTCGTATGATTTTTTCTCTAGGCATCGTTTTCCTTGTTTCGTCCTCCTCACATCTCTTTCGTTACTTATTGGTTTCGTAAGATTATTTAGTAGTTGTAACACTTATGAGATATAGTAGAATAGGGGGGGTTGTTGAAGTCCGAAGTTCTCTCTGTCGATTCGTACAATTTTTTCTCTAGGCATCGTTTTCCTAGTTTCGTCCTCCTCACATGTCTTTCGTTACTCATTGGTTTCACAAGATTCTTTAGTAGTTGTAACACTTATGAGATATAGTAGAATAGGGGTGTCGTTGAAGTCCGAAGTTCTCTCTGTCGATTCGTACGATTTTTTCTCTAGGCATCGTTTTCCTTGTTTCGTCCTCCTAACATCTCTTTCGTTACTTATTGGTTTCGCAAGATTATTTAGTAGTTTGTAACACTTATGACATATAGTAGAATAGGGGTGGTCATTGAAGTCCGAAGCTCTCTCTGTCGATTCGTATGATTTTTTCTCTAGCCATCGTTTTACTTATTTCGTCCTCCTCACATCTCTTTCGTTACTCATTGGATTCAGAAGATTCTTTGGTAGTTGTAACACTTATGATATATAGTAGAATAGGGGTGGTCGTTGAAGTCCGAAGCTCTCTCCGTCGATTCGTACAATTTTTTCCCTAGGCATCGTTTTCCTTGTTTCGTCCCCCTCAATCTCTTTCGTTACTCATCGGTTTGGCACGATTCTTGAATCTTTGTAAGAGTTATGAGATATATTAGAATAGGGGGTCGTTGAAGTCCGAAGTTTTCTCTGTCGATTCGTAAGATTTTTTCTTTAGGAATCGTTTTCCTTGTTTTGTCCCCCTCATATCTCCTTCGTTACTCATCGGTTTGGCACAATTCTTAAGTCGTTGTAAGACTTATGAGATATAGAAGAATAGGGGGTCGTCGAAGTGTGAAGTTCTCTCAGTTGATTCGTACGATTTTTTCACTAGGCATTGTTTTCCTTATTTCGTCCCCTTCACATCTCCTTCGTTACTCATCGGTTTGCCACGATTCTTGAGTCGTTGTAACACTTATGAGATAAAGAAGAATAGGGGGTCGTCGAAGTCCGAAGTTCTCTCATTCGATTCGTACGATTTTTTCTCTAGGCATCGTTTTCCTTGTTTCATCCCCCTCACATCTCCTTCGTTACTCATCGGTTTGACACAATTTTTAAGTCGTTGTAAGACTTATGAGATATAGAAGAATAGGGGGTCGTCGAAGTGTGAATTTCTCTCAGTTGATTCGTACGATTTTTTCACTAGGCATTGTTTTCCTTATTTCGTCCCCTTCACATCTCCTTCGTTACTCATCGGTTTGCCACGATTCTTGAGTCATTGTAACACTTATGAGATAAAGAAGAATAGGGGGTCGTCGAAGTCCGAAGTTCTCTCATTCGATTTGTACGATTTTTTCTCTAGGCATCATTTTCCTTATTTCATCCCCCTCACATCTCCTTCGTTACTCATCGGTTTGGCACCATTCTTAAGTCGTTGTAAGACTTATGAGATATAGAAGAATAGGGGGTCGTCGAAGTGCGATGTTCTCTAAGTTGATTCGTACGATTTTTTCACTAGGCATTGTTTTCCTTATTTCGTCCCCTTCACATCTCCTTCGTTACTCATCGGTTTGGCACGATTCTTGAATCTTTGTAACACTTATGAGATATAGTAGAATCGGGGGTCGTTGTAGTCCGAAGTTCTCTCTGTCGATTCGTACGATTTTTTCTCTAGGCAATGTTTTCCTTGATTTGGCCCCCTCACATCTCCTTCGTTACTCCTCGGTTTGGCACGATTCTTGAGTCGTTGTAACACTTATGAGATATAGAAGAATTGGAGGTCGTCGAAGTCCGAAGTTCTCTCATTCGAATCGTACGATTTTTTCTCTACGCATTGTTTTCCTTGTTTCGTCCTCCTCACATCCCTTTCGTTACTCATTGGTTTCGCAAGATTCTTTAGTAGTTGTAACACTTATGAGAGATATAGTAGAATAAGGGGTCGTCGAAGTCCGAAGTTCTCTCAGTCGATTCGTATGATTTTTTATCTAGGCATCGTTTTCCTTATTTCGTCCTCCTCACATCTCTTTCGTTAGTCATTGGTTTCACAAGATTCTTTAGTAGTTGTATCACTTATGAGATATAGTAGAATAGGGGGTCGTTGATGTCCGAAGTTCTCTCTGTCGATTCGTACAATTTTTTCCCTAGGCATCGTTTTCCTTGTTTCGTCCCCCTCACATCTCTTTCGTTACTCATCGGTTTGTCACGATTCTTGAATCTTTGTAAGAGTTATGAGATATATTAGAAGAGGGGGTCGTTGAAGTCCGAAGTTCTCTCTGTCGATTCGTAAGATTTTTTCTTTAGGAATCGTTTCCTTGTTTTGTCCCCCTCATATCTCCTTCGTTACTCATCGGTTTGGCACAATTCTTAAGTCGTTGTAAGACTTATGAGATATAGAAGAATAGGGGGTCGTCGAAGTGTGAAGTTCTCTCAGTTGATTCGTACGATTTTTTCACTAGGCATTGTTTTCCTAATTTCGTCCCCTTCACATCTCCTTCGTTACTCAACGGTTTGCCACGATTCTTGAGTCGTTGTAACACTTATGAGATAAAGAAGAATAGGGGGTCGTCGAAGTCTGAAGTTCTCTCATTCGATTCGTACGATTTTTTCTCTAGGCATTGTTTTCCTTGTTTCATCCCCCTCACATCTCCTTCGTTACTCATCGGTTTGACACAATTCTTAAGTCGTTGTTAGACTTAAGAGATATAGAAAAATAGGGGGTCGTCGAAGTGCGAAGTTCTCTCAGTTGATTCGTACGATTTTTTCACTAGGCATTGTTTTCCTTATTTCGTCCCCTTCACATCTCCTTCGTTACTCATCGGTTTGCCACGATTCTTGAGTCATTGTAACACTTATGAGATAAAGAAGAATAGGGGGTCGTCGAAGTCCGAAGTTCTCTCATTCGATTTGTACGATTTTTTCTCTAGGCATCGTTTTCCTTATTTCATCCCCCTCACATCTCCTTCGTTACTCATCGGTTTGGCACAATTCTTAAGTCGTTGTAAGACTTATGAGATATAGAAGAATAGGGGGTCGTCGAAGTGCGAAGTTCTCTAAGTTGATTCGTACGATTTTTTCACTAGGCATTGTTTTCCTTATTTCGTCCCCTTCACATCTCCTTCGTTACTCATCGGTTTGGCACGATTCTTGAGTCGTTGTAACACTTATGAGATATATTAGAATAGGGGGTCGTTGAAGTCCGAAGTTCTCTCTGTCGATTCGTAAGATTTTTTCTTTAGGAATCATTTTCCTTGTCTCGTCCCCCTCATATCTCCTTCGTTACTCATCGGTTTGGCACAATTCTTAAGTCGTTGTAAGACTTATGAGATATAGAAAAATAGGGGGTCGTTGAAGTCCGAAGTTCTCTCTGTCGATTCGTATAATTTTTTCCCTAGGCATCGTTTTCCTTGTTTCGTCCCCCTCACATCTCCTTCGTTACTCATTGGTTGGGCACGATTCTTGAATCTTTGTAACACTTATGAGATATATTAGAATAGGGGGTCGTTGAAGTCCGAAGTTCTCTCTGTCGATTCGTAAGATTTTTTCTTTAGGAATCGTTTTCCTTGTCTCGTCCCCCTCATATCTCCTTCGTTACTCATCGGTTTGGCACAATTCTTAAGTCGTTGTAAGACTTATGAGATATAGAAGAATAGGGGGTCGTTGAAGTCCGAAGTTCTCTCTGTCGATTCGTATGATTTTTTCTCTAGGCATCATTTTCCTTGTTTCGTTCCCCTCACATCTCCTTCGTTACTCATCTGTTTGGCACGATTCTTGAGTCGTTGTAACACTTATGAGATATAGAAGAATAGGGGGTCGTCGAAGTCCGAAGTTCTCTCATTCGCATCGTACGATTTTTTCTCTAGGCATCATTTTCCTTGTTTCGTCCCCCTCACATCTCTTTCGTTACTCAATGGTATCGCAAAATTATTTAGTAGTTGTAACACTTTTGAGATATAGTACAATAGGGGGGGTCGTTGAAGTCCGAAGTTCTCTCTGTCGATTCGTATGATTTTTTCTCTAGGTATCGTTTTCCTTGTTTCGTCCTCCTCACATCTCTTTCGTTACTTATTGGTTTCGCAAGATTATTTAGTAGTTGTAACACTTATGAAATATAGTAGAATAGGGGGGGTTGTTGTAGTCCGAAGTTCTCTCTGTCGATTCGTACGATTTTTTCTCTAGGCATCGTTTTCCTAGTTTCGTCCTCCTCACATGTCTTTCGTTACTCATTGGTTTCACAAGATTCTTTGGTAGTTGTAACACTTATGAGATATAGTAGAATAGGGGTGGTCGTTGAAGTCCGAAGTTCTCTCTGTCGATTCGTACGATTTTTTCTCTAGGCATCGTTTTCCTTGTTTCGTCCTCCTCACATCTCTTTCGTTACTTATTGGTTTCGCAAGATTATTTAGTAGTTGTAACACTTATGACATATAGTAGAATAGGGGTGGTCGTTGAAGTCCGAAGCTCTCTCTGTCGATTCGTACGATTTTTTCTCTAGCCATCGTTTTCCTTATTTCGTCCTCCTCACATCTCTTTCGTTACTCATTGGTTTCAGAAGATTCTTTGGTAGTTGTAACACTTATGATATATAGTAGAATAGGGGAGGTCGTTGAAGTCCGAAGCTCTCTCCGTCGATTCGTACAATTTTTTCCCTAGGCATCGTTTTCCTTGTTTCGTCCCCCTCACATCTCTTTCGTTACTCATCGGTTTGGCACGATTCTTGAATCTTTGTAAGAGTTATGAGATATATTAGAATAGGGGGTCGTTGAAGTCCGAAGTTCTCTTTGTCGATTCGTACGATTTTTTCTCTAGGCATCGTTTTCCTTGTTTCGCCACCCTCACATCTCCTTCGTTGCTCATCGGTTTGGCACGATTCTTGAATCTTTGTAACACTTATGAGATATAGTAGAATCGGGGGTCGTTGTAGTCCGAAGTTCTCTCTGTCGATTCGTACGATTTTTTCTCTAGGCATCGTTTTCATTGATTTGGCCCCCTCACATCTCCTTCATTACTCAACGGTTAGCCACGATTCTTGAGTCGTTGTAACACTTATGAGATAAAGAAGAATAGGGGGTCGTCGAAGTCCGAAATTCTCTCATTCGATTCGTACGATTTTTTCTCTAGGCATCGTTTTCCTTGTTTCATCCCCCTCACATCTCCTTCATTACTCATCGGTTTGGCACAATTCTTAAGTCGTTGTAAGACTTATGAGATATAGAAGAATAGGGGGTCGTCGAAGTGCGAAGTTCTCTAAGTTGATTCGTACGATTTTTTCACTAGGCATTGTTTTCCTTATTTCGTCCCCTTCACATCTCCTTCGTTACTCATCGGTTTGGCACGATTCTTGAGTCGTTGTAATACTTATGAGACATAGAAGAATAGGGGGTGGTCGAAGTCCAAAGTTCTCTCATTCGATACGTATGATTTTTTCCCAAGGCATCGTTTTCCTTGTTTCGTCCCCCTCACATCTCATTCGTTACTCATTGGTTGGGCAGGATTCTTGAGTCGTTGTAACACTTATGAGATATAGAATAATAGGGGGTCGTCGAAGTCTGATGTTCTCTCATTCGAATCGTACGATTTTTTCTCTAGGCACCGTTAACCTTGTTTCGTCCTCCTCACGTCTCTTTCGTTACTCATTGGTTTCGCAAGATTCTTTAGTAGTTGTAACACTTATGAGGTATAGTAGAATAGGGGGTCGTTGAAGTCCGAAGTTCTCTCATTCGATACGTATGATTTTTTTCCTAGGCATCGTTTTCCTTATTTCGTCCCCCTCACATCTCATTCGTTACTCATAGGTTTCGCAGGATTCTTGAGTCGTTGTAACACTTATGAGATATAGAAGAATTGGAGGCCGTCGAAGTCTGAAGTTCTCTCATTCGCATCGTACGATTTTTCCTCTAGGCATCGTTTTCCTTGTTTTGTCCTCCTCACATCTCTTTTGTTACTCATTGGTTTCGCGTGATTCTTTAGTAGTTGTAACACTTATGAGATATAGTAGAAAAGGGGGTCGTGGAAGTTCGAAGTTCTCTCTGTCGATTCGTACAATTTTTTCTCTAGGCATCGTTTTCCTTTTTTCGTTCCCCTCACATCTCCTCCGTTATTCATCGGTTTGGCATGATTCTTGAGTCTTTGTAACACTTATGAGATATAATAGAATAGGGGGTCGTTGAAGTCCGAAGTTCTCTTTGTCGATTCGTACGATTTTTCCTCTTGACATCGTTTTCCTTATTTCGTCCCCTTCACTTCTCCTTCGTTACTCATCGGTTTGGCACGATTCTTGAATCTTTGTAACACTTATGAGATATAGTAGAATCGGGGGTCGTTGTAGTCCGAAGTTCTCTCTGTCGATTCGTACGATTTTTTCTCTAGGTATCGTTTTCCTTGATTTGGCCCCCTCACATCTCCTTCGTTACTCCTCGGTTTGGCACGATTCTTGAGACGTTGTAACACTTATGAGATATAGAAGAATTGGAGGTCGTCGAAGTCCGAAGTTCTCTCATTCGAATCGTACGATTTGTTCTCTACGCATCGTTTTCCTTGTTTCGTCCTCCTCACATCCCTTTCGTTACTCATTGGTTTCGCAAGATTCTTTAGTAGTTGTAACACTTATGAGATATAGTAGAATAGGGGGTCGTCGAAGTCCGAAGTTCTCTCAGTCGATTCGTATGATTTTTTATCTAGGCATCGTTTTCCTTATTTCGTCCTCCTCACATCTCTTTCGTTAGTCATTGGTTTCGCAAGATTCTTTAGTAGTTGTATCACTTATGAGATATAGTAGAATAGGGGGTCGTTGATGTCCGAAGTTCTCTCTGTCGATTCGTACAATTTTTTCCCTAGGCATCATTTTCCTTGTTTCGTCCCCCTCACATCTCTTTCGTTACTCATCAGTTTGTCACGATTCTTGAATCTTTGTAAGAGTTATGAGATATATTAGAAGAGGGGGTCGTTGAAGTCCGAAGTTCTCTCTGTCGATTCGTAAGATTTTTTCTTTAGGAATCGTTTTCCTTGTTTTGTCCCCCTCATATCTCCTTCGTTACTCATCGGTTTGGCACAATTCTTAAGTCGTTGTAAGACTTATGAGATATAGAAGAATAGGGGGTCGTCGAAGTGTGAAGTTCTCTCAGTTGATTCGTACGATTTTTTCACTAGACATTGTTTTCCTTATTTCGTCCCCTTCACATCTCCTTCGTTACTCATCGGTTTGCCACGATTCTTGAGTCGTTGTAACACTTATGAGATAAAGAAGAATAGGGGGTCGTCGAAGTCCGAAGTTCTCTCATTCGATTCATACGATTTTTTCTCTAGGCATCATTTTCCTTGTTTCATCCCCCTCACATCTCCTTCGTTACTCATCGGTTTGACACAATTCTTAAGTCATTGTAAGACTTATGAGATATAGAAAAATAGGGGGTCGTCGAAGTGCGAAGTTCTCTCAGTTGATTAGTATGATTTTTTCACTAGGCATTGTTTTCCTTATTTCGTCCCCTTCACATCTCCTTCGTTACTAATCGGTTTGCCACGATTCTTGAGTCATTGTAACACTTATGAGATAAAGAAGAATAGGGGGTCGTCGAAGTCTGAAGTTCTCTCATTCGATTCGTACGATTTTTTCTCTAGGCATCGTTTTCCTTGTTTCATCCCCCTCACATCTCCTTCTTTACTCATCGGTTTGGCACAATTCTTAAGTCATTGTAAGACTTATGAGATATAGAAGAATAGGGGGTCATCGAAGTGCGAAGTTCTCTAAGTTGATTCGTACAATTTTTTCACTAGGCATTGTTTTCCTTATTTCGTCCCCTTCACATCTCCTTCGTTACTCTTCGGTTTGGCACGATTCTTGAGTCGTTGTAATACTTATGAGACATAGAAGAATAGGGGGTGGTCGAAGTCCAAAGTTCTCTCATTCGATACGTATGATTTTTTCCCAAGGCATCGTTTTCCTTGTTTCGTCCCCCTCACATCTCATTCGTTACTCATCGGTTTGGCACGATTCTTGAATCTCTGTAACACTTATGAGACATAGTAGATTAGGGGGTGGTCGAAGTCCGAAGTTCTCTCTGTCGATTCGTATAATTTTTTCCCTAGGCATCGTTTTCCTTGTTTCGTCCCCCTCACATCTCCTTCGTTACTCATTGGTTGGGCACGATTCTTGAATCTTTGTAACACTTATGAGATATATTAGAATAGGGGGTCGTTGAAGTCCGAAGTTCTCTCTGTCGATTCGTAAGATTTTTTCTTTAGGAATTGTTTTCCTTGTCTCGTCCCCCTCATATCTCCTTCGTTACTCATCGGTTTAGCACAATTCTTAAGTCGTTGTAAGACTTATGAGATATAGAAGAATAGGGGGTCGTTGAAGTCCGAAGTTCTCTCTGTCGATTCGTATGATTTTTTCTCTAGGCATCATTTTCCTTGTTTCGTTCCCCTCACATCTCCTTCGTTACTCATCGGTTTGGCACGATTCTTGAGTCGTTGTAACACTTATGAGATATAGAAGAATAGGGTGTCGTCGAAGTCCGAAGTTCTCTCATTCGCATCGTACGATTTTTTCTCTAGGCATCATTTTCCTTATTTCGTCCCCCTGACATCTCTTTCGTTACTCAATGGTATCGCAAAATTATTTAGTAGTTGTAACACTTTTGAGATATAGTACAATAGGGGGGGTCGTTGAAGTCCGAAGTTCTCTCTGTCGATTCGTATGATTTTTTCTCTAGGTATCATTTTCCTTGTTTCGTCCTCCTCACATCTCTTTCGTTACTTATTGGTTTCGCAAGATTATTTAGTAGTTGTAACACTTATGAAATATAGTAGAATAGGGGGGGTTGTTGTAGTCCGAAGTTCTCTCTGTCGATTCGTACGATTTTTTCTCTAGGCATCGTTTTCCTAGTTTCGTCCTCCTCACATGTCTTTCGTTACTCATTGGTTTCACAAGATTCTTTGGTAGTTGTAACACTTATGAGATATAGTAGAATAGGGGTGGTCGTTGAAGTCCGAAGTTCTCTCTGTCGATTCGTACGATTTTTTCTCTAGGCATCATTTTCCTTGTTTCGTCCTCCTCACATCTCTTTCGTTACTTATTGGTTTCGCAAGATTATTTAGTAGTTGTAACACTTATGACATATAGTAGAATAGGGGTGGTCGTTGAAGTCCGAAGCTCTCTCTGTCGATTCGTACGATTTTTTCTCTAGCCATCGTTTTCCTTATTTCGTCCTCCTCACATCTCTTTCGTTACTCATTGGTTTCAGAAGATTCTTTGGTAGTTGTAACACTTATGATATATAGTAGAATAGGGGTGGTCGTTGAAGTCCGAAGCTCTCTCCGTCGATTCGTACAATTTTTTCCCTAGGCATCGTTTTCCTTGTTTCGTCCCCCTCACATCTCCTTCGTTACTCATCGGTTTGGCACAATTCTTAAGTCGTTGTAAGACTTATGAGATATAGAAGAATAGGGGGTCGTCGAAGTGTGAAGTTCTCTCAGTTTTCTTTAGGAATCGTTTTCCTTGTTTTGTCCCCCTCATATCTCTTTCGTTACTCATCGGTTTGGCACAATTCTTGAATCTTTGTAAGAGTTATGAGATATATTAGAATAGGGGGTCGTTGAAGTCCGAAGTTCTCTTTGTCGATTCGTACGATTTTTTCTCTAGGCATCGTTTTCCTTGTTTCGCCACCCTCACATCTCCTTCATTACTCAACGGTTTGCCAAGATTCTTGAGTCGTTGTAACACTTATGAGATAAAGAAGAATAGGGGGTCGTCGAAGTCCGAAGTTCTCTCATTCGATTCGTACGATTTTTTCTCTAGGCATCATTTTCCTTGTTTCATCCCCCTCACATCTCCTTCGTTACTCATCGGTTTGGCACAATTCTTAAGTCGTTGTAAGACTTATGAGATATAGAAGAATAGGGGGTCGTCGAAGTGCGAAGTTCTCTAAGTTGATTCGTACGATTTTTTCACTAGGCATTGTTTTCCTTATTTCGTCCCCTTCACATCTCCTTCGTTACTCATCGGTTTGGCACGATTCTTGAATCTTTGTAACACTTATGAGATATAGTAGAATCGGGGGTCGTTGTAGTCCGAAGTTCTCTCTGTCGATTCGTACGATTTTTTCTCTAGGCAATGTTTTCCTTGATTTGGCCCCCTCACATCTCCTTCGTTTCTCCTCGGTTTGGCACGATTCTTGAGTCGTTGTAACACTTATGAGATATAGAAGAATTGGAGGTCGTCGAAGTCCGAAGTTCTCTCATTCGAATCGTACGATTTTTTCTCTACGCATTGTTTTCCTTGTTTCGTCCTCCTCACATCCCTTTCGTTACTCATTGGTTTCGCAAGATTCTTTAGTAGTTGTAACACTTATGAGAGATATAGTAGAATAAGGGGTCGTCGAAGTCCGAAGGTATCTCAGTAGATTCGTATGATTTTTTATCTAGGCATTGTTTTCCTTATTTCGTCCCCTTCACATCTCCTTCGTTACTCATCGGTTTGCCACGATTCTTGAGTCGTTGTAACACTTATGAGATAAAGAAGAATAGGGGGTCGTCGAAGTCCGAAGTTCTCTCATTCGATTCGTATGATTTTTTCTCTAGGCACCGTCTTCCTTGTTTCGTCCTCCTCACATCTCTTTCGTTACTCATTGGTTTCGCAAGATTCTTTAGTAGTTGTAACACTTATGAGGTATAGTAGAATAGGGGGTCGTTGAAGTCCGAAGTTCTCTCATTCGATACGTATGATTTTTTTCCTAGGCATCGTTTTCTTTATTTCGTCCCCCTCACATCTCATTCGTTACTCATAGGTTTGGCAGGATTCTTGAGTCGTTGTAACACTTATGAGATATAGAAGAATAGGGGGTCGTCGAAGTCTGAAGTTCTCTCATTCGCATCGTACGATTTTTCCTCTAGGCATCGTTTTCCTTGTTTCGTCCCCCTCACATTTCCTTTGTTACTCATCGGTTTGGCATGATTCTTGAGTCGTTGTAACACTTATGAGATATAGAAGAATAGGGGGTCGTCGAAGTCTGAAGTTCTCTCTGTCGATTCGTAAGATTTTTCCTCTAGGCATTGTTTTCCTTTTTTCGTCCCCTTCACATCTCCTTCGTTACTCATCGGTTTGGCACGATTCTTGAGTCGTTGTAATACTTATGAGACATAGAATGATACGAACCTTCGCAGATCCGTATAACTTACGCACGCGGAAGACTGAATCGAACTAATGGAAGTCCCAATACGTCTACGAACTAAACCCCCTAAGTAATATAGATAAGCCGAAACCTCTATATCCCAAAGAGACGGTCGCCAAGCCACACGGGGACGCTGAATGACACACAACGAGGGATGATGAACTCGTTGATTCGCCGGGTAAAGACTTCGTCTTGGAAAAATCAAGAGGAATTCGAAGAACTCTTAAGAGAGAATAAAACTCACAATATTATTAATGATCAATGTTCAATTTCGTCACCTATCTAAGAGCCATATTTATAGGCTTCAAAAAGTCCTAATCCCACAAGGAAACTAGTTAAAAACCTATGCCAACATATACCAAACCAAATCCTAGTCTAAAAAGGAATAAAATCACCAAAATAATGCTGAAAATAGTCCTATCAAATATGGTACTAATAAAATCCGAAAATTAATAAAATAAACAACTAAATAAACTACAAAATATTATCTTCACTTTTCAACCCATATCATCTTTAATTCTTGGCCCATGAATTGAAATCCATGATCTACGGGCTGCATCATTCCCCTCCTCTTGAAGAGGATTTGTCCTCAAATCCTGGCCGTCTCCCACGTCAAAAGGAAAGAAACTTTGCTTCTCCTTCTCTTCAAATTCCTCCAACTTCTTTATCCCCTTGAACCCGATCAAATGTTCGCTCCCTCGAATGGATAATAAATCATGAAATGCATCTTTGGAAGAAACATCATCGAATTCCTGCACAAATGAATAAATAGAAGAGAATTCAAGATCATTAGTGGCCAAAACTTTACCCTTGCTACAATTTGCCCCCACAAACTTCTCCTCCTTTTCGACCCACTCCAAGTCATCACTCCGATCAAGTAGAGACTGATGCATCAACTCATTCTCCTTTGTCTCTACTTCCTCCTCCTTAGGCTTCACCATCTCCGCCTCTTTTTGCAGCTGTACTTGATCCTCACAAACTTGTTTCTCAACAACCAATGGAGTAAAAGAAACAAGGGACACAGTATCCTCGATATGCATGATGTTATCTTCATCATCCACTTGATTCTCTACACTTGGAACTCCATCATCAATTAAAGTAACTGCAGGAGGTGCTTTGATTACTTCCACCACTTGACACAATTCTTTCAAGATTTCCAAGATCTTCAGTTTTGAATCTTCTATCTCATCTCTGGTCACAACTCCACCACTATCACGAATTGGTTTAGAGAAACTCGTACATTCTGACCTTGGCTTCACATATGCACGTGTATACACCTTCGGCTGCTCTTCTTCCTCCCAACAACTTCTCTTTGAATATGAAACATTAGCAGCTTGAGGTTGCCTCCAATCGGTCTGAATCGCAGGATAGTAATGTGAAGGCGCATAGCGCTTCCTCATCACTGCCTTCATCTCTTTCCAACTCTGAATAGGTTGCTCTCCGTACCTTCTTCTACTCTTCACAAACTGATTCCACCAAGGTAGAGCATAACCTGAGAACGTAGTGGCTGCTAACTTCACCTTCTTCAGCTCGGAGTAATCTTGATAATCAAACATCAACTCCACCTTCCTTTCCCATTCAAGATAAGCTTCTGGATCGTTCCTCCCTTGGAATGAAGGAATGTTCATCTTGATGTTTCCCAGATTATTATCTTGTCTTCTTCTTAGACCTCTATACCAGCAGTCCTCTTCATCTCCATTCTCCCAATCCTCTCCATACCCATCATATTCCGACTCAAAATGATTCCACCGGTTATTTTCTCGACTTCCTCTACCTCTGAACACCGACATACCTTCAAAACAATTTTTCCTTTTTTTTTTTTTTTTTCACAAAAACGAAAATGTTAGCTAAAAAAGATCCTCACCACCTCACAAGCACTCATGTATCGCTCAAAGATGATTCAGCACTCGTGTATCACTCAATATCTATGGCTTTTACCCTCTAATAATCTCACCTCTCTTGCCTTTTTCCACTCAATTCTCTCTTATAAGCACTCAAATCCTCTCAAACCACCAAACTCTTACCAACAAAATCAAAGAGCACGGAATATAGGAAGAAAAGAAATTGGAAAAATGCTACACAGAAACTGATCCTAATGGCTCTAGACGACTCAAGAACACATATATTTTTTTTTTTTTTTTTTTTTATTTCTTAATGACACTACACGAGGAAACACAACAGCAATACGCAGAATAGGAATTTTTAATTGACAATTGTTAATGAACGCAAATAAGAATTCTATTTGCGCTAATCAAGAATTGACAAAAATAAATCAAGCAGCAACAATTGATGACTCAATCACACGTGATAGACATTACGGACCAACCCCACAATTAAATTATTTTATTTTATTTATTTTTATTTTTTTTACGATGCTAAACAATCAGATACGGAGATAACAATAATTAATTACTCGACCAGACATAAAATAACGAAGTACGCAGAACAAGCACGAGGATAGTACGTGAACAAGACGAATAATCAAGACAAAACGAATCTGAAAAAAATAAAAAACCTGGACAACGCAACCTAGGCTCTGATACCAAATGATACGAACCTTCGCAGATCCGTATAACTTACGCACGCGGAAGACTGAATCGAACTAATGGAAGTCCCAATACGTCTACGAACTAAACCCCCTAAGTAATATAGATAAGCCGAAACCTCTATATCCCAAAGAGACGGTCGCCAAGCCACACGGGGACGCTGAATGACACACAACGAGGGATGATGAACTCGTTGATTCGCCGGGTAAAGACTTCGTCTTGGAAAAATCAAGAGGAATTCGAAGAACTCTTAAGAGAGAATAAAACTCACAATATTATTAATGATCAATGTTCAATTTTCGTCACCTATCTAAGAGCCATATTTATAGGCTTCAAAAAGTCCTAATCCCACAAGGAAACTAGTTAAAAACCTATCCCAACATATACCAAACCAAATCCTAGTCTAAAAAGGAATAAAATCACCAAAATAATGCTGAAAATAGTCCTATCAAATATGGTACTAATAAAATCCGAAAATTAATAAAATAAACAACTAAATAAACTACAAAATATTATCTTCACTTTTCAACCCATATCATCTTTAATTCTTGGCCCATGAATTGAAATCCATGATCTACGGGCTGCATCATAGAAGAATAGGGGGTGGTCGAAGTCCAAAGTTCTCTCATTCGATACGTATGATTTTTTCCCAAGGCATCGTTTTCCTTGTTTCGTCCCCTTTACATCTCATTCGTTACTCATTGGTTTGGCAGGATTCTTGAGTCGTTGTAACACTTATGAGATATAGAATAATAGGGGGTCGTCGAAGTCTGATGTTCTCTCATTCGAATCGTACGATTTTTTCTCTAGGCACCGTCTTCCTTGTTTCGTCCTCCTCACATCTCTTTCGTTACTCATTGGTTTCGCAAGATTCTTTAGTAGTTGTAACACTTATGAGGTATAGTAGAATAGGGGGTCGTTGAAGTCCGAAGTTCTCTCATTCGATACGTATGATTTTTTTCCTAGGCATCGTTTTCCTTATTTCGTCCCCCTCACATCTCATTCGTTACTCATAGGTTTGGCAGGATTCTTGAGTCGTTGTAACACTTATGAGATATAGAAGAATTGGAGGTCGTCGAAGTCTGAAGTTCTCTCATTCGCATCGTACGATTTTTCCTCTAGGCATCATTTTCCTTGTTTCGTCCCCCTCACATTTCCTTCGTTACTCATCAGTTTGGCATGATTCTTGAGTCGTTGTAACACTTATGAGATATAGAAGAATAGGGGGTCGTCGAAGTCTGAAGTTCTCTCTGTCGATTCGTCAGATTTTTCCTCTAGGCATTGTTTTCCTTATTTTGTCCCCTTCACATCTCCTTCGTTACTCATCGGTTTGGCACGATTCTTGAGTCGTTGTAATACTTATGAGACATAGAAGAATAGGGGGTGGTCGAAGTCCAAAGTTCTCTCATTCGATACGTATGATTTTTTCCCAAGGCATCGTTTTCCTTGTTTCGTCCCCTTCACATCTCATTCGTTACTCATTGGTTTGGCAGGATTCTTGAGTCGTTGTAACACTTATGAGATATAGAATAATAGGGGGTCGTCGAAGTCTGATGTTCTCTCATTCGAATCGTACGATTTTTTCTCTAGGCACTGTCTTCCTTGTTTCGTCCTCCTCACATCTCTTTCGTTACTCATTGGTTTCGCAAGATTCTTTAGTAGTTGTAACACTTATGAGGTATAGTAGAATAAGGGGGTCGTTGAAGTCCGAAGTTCTCTCATTCGATACGTATGATTTTTTTCCTAGGCATCGTTTTCCTTATTTCGTCCCCCTCACATCTCATTCGTTACTCATAGGTTTGGCAGGATTCTTGAGTCGTTGTAACACTTATGAGATATAGAAGAATTGGAGGTCGTCGAAGTCTGAAGTTCTCTCATTCGCATCGTACGATTTTTCCTCTAGGCATCGTTTTCCTTGTTTCCTCCCCCTCACATTTCCTTCGTTACTCATCAGTTTGGCATGATTCTTGAGTCGTTGTAACACTTATGAGATATAGAAGAATAGGGGGTCGTCGAAGTCTGAAGTTCTCTCTGTCGATTCGTAAGATTTTTCCTCTAGGCATTGTTTTCCTTATTTCGTCCCCTTCACATCTCCTTCGTTACTCATCGGTTTGGCACGATTCTTGAGTCATTGTAATACTTATGAGACATAGAAGAATAGGGGGTGGTCGAAGTCCAAAGTTCTCTCATTCGATACGTATGATTTTTTCCCAAGGCATCGTTTTCCTTGTTTCGTCCCCTTCACATCTCATTCGTTACTCATTGGTTTGGCAGGATTCTTGAGTCGTTGTAACACTTATGAGATATAGAATAATAGGGGGTCGTTGAAGTCTGATGTTCTCTCATTCGAATCGTACGATTTTTTCTCTAGGCACCGTCTTCCTTGTTTCGTCCTCCTCACATCTCTTTCGTTACTCATTGGTTTCGCAAGATTCTTTAGTAGTTGTAACACTTATGAG
Organism: Mentha longifolia; assembly: GCA_001642375.2. Taxonomy (NCBI): domain Eukaryota; kingdom Viridiplantae; phylum Streptophyta; class Magnoliopsida; order Lamiales; family Lamiaceae; genus Mentha; species Mentha longifolia. The sequence goes on along the minus strand of CM038120.1, from coordinate 9,738,155 downwards.
GTATAGTAGAATAGGGGGTCGTTGAAGTCCGAAGTTCTCTCATTCGATACGTATGATTTTTTTCCCAGGCATCGTTTTCCTTTTTTCGTCCCCCTCACATCTCATTCGTTACTCATAGGTTTGGCAGGATTCTTGAGTCGTTGTAACACTTATGAGATATAGAAGAATAGGGGGTCGTCGAAGTCTGAAGTTCTCTCATTCGCATCGTACGATTTTTCCTCTAGGCATCGTTTTCCTTGTTTCGTCCCCCTCACATTTCCTTCGTTACTCATCGGTTTGGCATGATTCTTGAGTCGTTGTAACACTTATGTGATATAGAAGAATAGGGGGTCGTCGAAGTCTGAAGTTCTCTCTGTCGATTCGTAAGATTTTTCCTCTAGGCATTGTTTTCCTTTTTTCGTCCCCTTCACATCTCCTTCGTTACTCATCGGTTTGGCACGATTCTTGAGTCGTTGTAATACTTATGAGACATAGAAGAATAGGGGGTGGTCGAAGTCCAAAGTTCTCTCATTCGATACGTATGATTTTTTCCCAAGGCATCGTTTTCCTTGTTTCGTCCCCTTCACATCTCATTCGTTACTCATTGGTTTGGCAGGATTCTTGAGTCGTTGTAACACTTATGAGATATAGAATAATAGGGGGTCGTCGAAGTCTGATGTTCTCTCATTCGAATCGTACGATTTTTCTCTAGGCACCGTCTTCCTTGTTTCGTCCTCCTCACATCTCTTTCGTTACTCATTGGTTTCGCAAGATTCTTTAGTAGTTGTAACACTTATGAGGTATAGTAGAATAGGGGGTCGTTGAAGTCCGAAGTTCTCTCATTCGATACGTATGATTTTTTTCCTAGGCATCGTTTTCCTTATTTCGTCCCCCTCACATCTCATTCGTTACTCATAGGTTTGGCAGGATTCTTGAGTCGTTGTAACACTTATGAGATATAGAAGAATTGGAGGTCGTCGAAGTCTGAAGTTCTCTCATTCGCATCGTACGATTTTTCCTCTAGGCATCGTTTTCCTTGTTTCGTCCCCCTCACATTTCCTTCGTTACTCATCAGTTTGGCATGATTCTTGAGTCGTTGTAACACTTATGAGATATAGAAGAATAGGGGGTCGTCGAAGTCTGAAGTTCTCTCTGTCGATTCGTAAGATTTTTCCTCTAGGCATTATTTTCCTTATTTCGTCCCCTTCACATCTCCTTCGTTACTCATCGGTTTGGCACGATTCTTGAGTCGTTGTAATACTTATGAGACATAGAAGAATAGGGGGTGGTCGAAGTCCAAAGTTCTCTCATTCGATACGTATGATTTTTTCCCAAGGCATCGTTTTCCTTGTTTCGTCCCCTTCACATCTCATTCGTTACTCATTGGTTTGGCAGGATTCTTGAGTCGTTGTAACACTTATGAGATATAGAATAATAGGGGGTCGTCCAAGTCTGATGTTCTCTCATTCGAATCGTACGATTTTTTCTCTAGGCACCGTCTTCCTTGTTTCGTCCTCCTCACATCTCTTTCGTTACTCATTGGTTTCGCAAGATTCTTTAGTAGTTGTAACACTTATGAGGTATAGTAGAATAGGGGGTCGTTGAAGTCCGAAGTTCTCTCATTCGATACGTATGATTTTTTTCCTAGGCATCGTTTTCCTTATTTCGTCCCCCTCACATCTCATTCGTTACTCATAGGTTTGGCAGGATTCTTGAGTCGTTGTAACACTTATGACATATAGAAGAATAGGGGGTCGTCGAAGTCTGAAGTTCTCTCATTCGCATTGTATGATTTTTCCTCTAGGCATCGTTTTCCTTGTTTCGTCCCCCTCACATTTCCTTCGTTACTCATCGGTTTGGCATGATTCTTGAGTCGTTGTAACACTTATGAGATATAGAAGAATAGGGGGTCGTCGAAGTCTGAAGTTCTCTGTCGATTCGTAAGATTTTTCCTCTAGGCATTGTTTTCCTTTTTTCGTCCCCTTCACATCTCCTTCGTTACTCATCGGTTTGGCACGATTCTTGAGTCGTTGTAATACTTATGAGACATAGAAGAATAGGGGGTGGTCGAAGTCTAAAGTTCTCTCATTCGATACGTATGATTTTTTCCCAAGGCATCGTTTTCCTTGTTTCGTCCCCTTCACATCTCATTCGTTACTCATTGTTTGGCAGGATTCTTGAGTCGTTGTAACACTTATGAGATATAGAATAATAGGGGGTCGTCGAAGTCTGATGTTCTCTCATTCGAATCGTACGATTTTTTCTCTAGGCACCGTCTTCCTTGTTTCGTCCTCCTCACATCTCTTTCGTTACTCATTGGTTTCGCAAGATTCTTTAGTAGTTGTAACACTTATGAGGTATAGTAGAATAGGGGGTCGTTGAAGTCCGAAGTTCTCTCATTCGATACGTATGATTTTTTTCCTAGGCATCGTTTTCCTTATTTCGTCCCCCTCACATCTCATTCGTTACTCATAGGTTTGGCAGGATTCTTGAGTCGTTGTAACACTTATGAGATATAGAAGAATTGGAGGTCGTCGAAGTCTGAAGTTCTCTCATTCGCATCGTACGATTTTTCCTCTAGGCATCGTTTTCCTTGTTTCGTCCCCCTCACATTTCCTTCGTTACTCATCAGTTTGGCATGATTCTTGAGTCGTTGTAACACTTATGAGATATAGAAGAATAGGGGGTCGTCGAAGTCTGAAGTTCTCTCTGTCGATTCGTAAGATTTTTCCTCTAGGCATTGTTTTCCTTATTTCGTCCCCTTCACATCTCCTTCGTTACTCATCGGTTTGGCACGATTCTTGAGTCGTTGTAATACTTATGAGACATAGAAGAATAGGGGGTGGTCGAAGTCCAAAGTTCTCTCATTCGATACGTATGATTTTTTCCCAAGGCATCGTTTTCCTTGTTTCGTCCCCTTCACATCTCATTCGTTACTCATTGGTTTGGCAGGATTCTTGAGTCGTTGTAACACTTATGAGATATAGAATAATAGGGGGTCGTCGAAGTCTGATGTTCTCTCATTCGAATCGTACGATTTTTTCTCTAGGCACCGTCTTCCTTGTTTCGTCCTCCTCACATCTCTTTCGTTACTCATTGGTTTCGCAAGATTCTTTAGTAGTTGTAACACTTATGAGGTATAGTAGAATAGGGGGTCGTTGAAGTCCGAAGTTCTCTCATTCGATACGTATGATTTTTTTCCTAGGCATCGTTTTCCTTATTTCGTCCCCCTCACATCTCATTCGTTACTCATAGGTTTGGCAGGATTCTTGAGTCGTTGTAACACTTATGAGATATAGAAGAATAGGGGGTCGTCGAAGTCTGAAGTTCTCTCATTCGCATCGTATGATTTTTCCTCTAGGCATCGTTTTCCTTGTTTCGTCCCCCTCACATTTCCTTCGTTACTCATCGGTTTGGCATGATTCTTGAGTCGTTGTAACACTTATGAGATATAGAAGAATAGGGGGTCGTCGAAGTCTGAAGTTCTCTGTCGATTCGTAAGATTTTTCCTCTAGGCATTGTTTTCCTTTTTTCGTCCCCTTCACATCTCCTTCGTTACTCATCGGTTTGGCACGATTCTTGAGTCGTTGTAATACTTATGAGACATAGAAGAATAGGGGGTGGTCGAAGTCTAAAGTTCTCTCATTCGATACGTATGATTTTTTCCCAAGGCATCGTTTTCCTTGTTTCGTCCCCTTCACATCTCATTCGTTACTCATTGTTTGGCAGGATTCTTGAGTCGTTGTAACACTTATGAGATATAGAATAATAGGGGGTCGTCGAAGTCTGATGTTCTCTCATTCGAATCGTACGATTTTTTCTCTAGGCACCGTCTTCCTTGTTTCGTCCTCCTCACATCTCTTTCGTTACTCATTGGTTTCGCAAGATTCTTTAGTAGTTGTAACACTTATGAGGTATAGTAGAATAGGGGGTCGTTGAAGTCCGAAGTTCTCTCATTCGATACGTATGATTTTTTTCCTAGGCATCGTTTTCCTTATTTCGTCCCCCTCACATCTCATTCGTTACTCATAGGTTTGGCAGGATTCTTGAGTCGTTGTAACACTTATGAGATATAGAAGAATTGGAGGTCGTCGAAGTCTGAAGTTCTCTCATTCGCATCGTACGATTTTTCCTCTAGGCATCGTTTTCCTTGTTTCGTCCCCCTCACATTTCCTTCGTTACTCATCAGTTTGGCATGATTCTTGAGTCGTTGTAACACTTATGAGATATAGAAGAATAGGGGGTCGTCGAAGTCTGAAGTTCTCTCTGTCGATTCGTAAGATTTTTCCTCTAGGCATTGTTTTCCTTATTTCGTCCCCTTCACATCTCCTTCGTTACTCATCGGTTTGGCACGATTCTTGAGTCGTTGTAATACTTATGAGACATAGAAGAATAGGGGGTGGTCGAAGTCCAAAGTTCTCTCATTCGATACGTATGATTTTTTCCCAAGGCATCGTTTTCCTTGTTTCGTCCCCTTCACATCTCATTCGTTACTCATTGGTTTGGCAGGATTCTTGAGTCGTTGTAACACTTATGAGATATAGAATAATAGGGGGTCGTCGAAGTCTGATGTTCTCTCATTCGAATCGTACGATTTTTTCTCTAGGCACCGTCTTCCTTGTTTCGTCCTCCTCACATCTCTTTCGTTACTCATTGGTTTCGCAAGATTCTTTAGTAGTTGTAACACTTATGAGGTATAGTAGAATAGGGGGTCGTTGAAGTCCGAAGTTCTCTCATTCGATACGTATGATTTTTTTCCTAGGCATCGTTTTCCTTATTTCGTCCCCCTCACATCTCATTCGTTACTCATAGGTTTGGCAGGATTCTTGAGTCGTTGTAACACTTATGAGATATAGAAGAATAGGGGGTCGTCGAAGTCTGAAGTTCTCTCATTCGCATCGTATGATTTTTCCTCTAGGCATCGTTTTCCTTGTTTCGTCCCCCTCACATTTCCTTCGTTACTCATCGGTTTGGCATGATTCTTGAGTCGTTGTAACACTTATGAGATATAGAAGAATAGGGGGTCGTCGAAGTCTGAAGTTCTCTGTCGATTCGTAAGATTTTTCCTCTAGGCATTGTTTTCCTTTTTTCGTCCCCTTCACATCTCCTTCGTTACTCATCGGTTTGGCACGATTATTGAGTCGTTGTAATACTTATGAGACATAGAAGAATAGGGGGTGGTCGAAGTCTAAAGTTCTCTCATTCGATACGTATGATTTTTTCCCAAGGCATCGTTTTCCTTGTTTCGTCCCCTTCACATCTCATTCGTTACTCATTGTTTGGCAGGATTCTTGAGTCGTTGTAACACTTATGAGATATAGAATAATAGGGGGTCGTCGAAGTCTGATGTTCTCTCATTCGAATCGTACGATTTTTTCTCTAGGCACCGTCTTCCTTGTTTCGTCCTCCTCACATCTCTTTCGTTACTCATTGGTTTCGCAAGATTCTTTAGTAGTTGTAACACTTATGAGGTATAGTAGAATAGGGGGTCGTTGAAGTCCGAAGTTCTCTCATTCGATACGTATGATTTTTTTCCTAGGCATCGTTTTCCTTATTTCGTCCCCCTCACATCTCATTCGTTACTCATAGGTTTGGCAGGATTCTTGAGTCGTTGTAACACTTATGAGATATAGAAGAATTGGAGGTCGTCGAAGTCTGAAGTTCTCTCATTCGCATCGTACGATTTTTCCTCTAGGCATCGTTTTCCTTGTTTCGTCCCCCTCACATTTCCTTCGTTACTGATGCAGCCCGTAGATCATGGATTTCAATTCATGGGCCAAGAATTAAAGATGATATGGGTTGAAAAGTGAAGATAATATTTTGTAGTTTATTTAGTTGTTTATTTTATTAATTTTCGGATTTTATTAGTACCATATTTGATAGGACTATTTTCAGGATTATTTTGGTGATTTTATTCCTTTTTAGACTAGGATTTGGTTTGGTATATGTTGGCATAGGTTTTTAACTAGTTTCCTTGTGGGATTAGGACTTTTTGAAGCCTATAAATATGGCTCTTAGATAGGTGACGAAAATCAACATTGATCATTAATAATATTGTGAGTTTTATTCTCTCTTGAGAGTTCTTCGAATTCCTCTTGATTTTTCCAAGACGAATTCTTTACCCGGCGAATCAACGAGTTCATCATCCCTCGTTGTGTGTCATTCAGCGTCCCCGTGTGGCTCGGCGACCGTCTATTTGGGATATAGAGGTTTCGGCTTATCTATATTACTTAGGGGGTTTAGTTCGTAGACGTATTGGGATTTCCATTAGTTCGATTCAGTCTTCCGCGTGCGTAAGTTATACGGATCTGCGAAGGTTCGTACCATTTGGTATCAGAGCCAAGGTTGCGTTATCCAGGTTTATTGTGTCTTTCTTTTCATTTTTCAGATTCGCTTTTGTTTCTTCTTCCGCGTGTCTGTTTGCGTAGTAATTGTTTGATCAAGTTGTCATAGTTGTTGATTTCGTCTTGTTTCGTAAGCGTCATTAAAAAAAAATGTGTTTCCAGATTCTTTTTGCTCGTTGTTCACTCTTTTGCTATGTTCGTATTGATTGAGTTGTCGTTCTTGACTGTGTTTTGCGTTTAGCATCTAAAAAAAAAAAAAAATCGTAGATTCCTTTTTGCTTCTTAGGGCTCGTGTCCCGCATTACTGTCAATAATTTGAGTATTCCATCTCGAATATTAAGATTGTTTTGTAAAGTTAGTTGTCGCATATTGGGGGCAGTAATTTCAGATTTATCTTCGTGCATTGAATTTGAGGTACCCTAAAAGTTTGATCACGTATTGATAATATCCTGAAATTGATGTGCATTAATTGCGTGCATTATTTCCTATTACATACCTCTTGGGAGTCAAACAAGGACAAGTTCATATTTCCTAATATAGACATAATCCTACCTTCAATATACGTTAATTCCTTGGCTGAATCCGTTAGGTGACTTCTGTGATCTAGGTCGGGTAGTTTATTAAAAAGAAAAAAAAAATCAAGGGTCTTGCACCATTGTTTATTGGTTTAGTGTCCAAATTCTTGTTTTGCTTAGTTCTTTGTGTCTTGGTTCAAATTCACTTGTGTATTCATAATTTATTCTTGTAGAGTCTAAAATCCTTTCGTCTAGAGCCCTTAGGATCAGTTTCTGAGTAGCATTCTTCGGAAAGCTATTTTCTCATATTTTTGTGTTTGTTGATTCGTCAATCGGAGTTCATTTTTTTTGAGTTCTTTGAGAGAGATTTTGAGTGGTAAAAGGCAAGAGAGTGTGAGACTAAAAGAGGAAAAAAAAAGTCATATATCATTGAGCGATACACGAGTGCTGAGTGTTTTCTCTTTGAGCGATACACGAGTGCTTGTGAGGTGGTGAGGATCTTCTTTAGCTAACATTTTCATTTTTGTGTAAAAAATAAAAAAATAAAAAAATAAAAAAAAAAGAGGAAAAAGTTGTTTTGCAGGTATGTCGAGTGAGCAGCCTCTTGATGTTGATCCACAAATGAAATTCATGATAGAGGCGATGAAGAAGGAGTTTGGAAAGATGTTGAGAGCTCAGCTGGAACCGGTGTATGAGAGAATCAATAAGGTGAAACAGATTCAGACCGATTGGAGGCGACCTCAAGCTGCTAATGTTTCATATTTAAAGAGAAGTTGTTGGGAGGAAGAAGAGCAGCCGAAGGTGTATACACGTGCATATGTGAAGCCAAGGTCAGAATGTACGAGTTTCTCTAAACCAATTCGTGATAGTGGTGGAGTTGTGACCAGAGATGAGATAGAAGATTCAAAACTGAAGATCTTGGAAATCTTGAAAGAATTGTGTCAAGTGGTGGAAGTAATCAAAGCACCTCCTGCGGTTACTTTAATTGATGATGGAGTTCCGAGTGTAGAGAATCAAGTGGATGATGAAGATAACATCATGCATATCGAGGATACTGTGTCCCTTGTTTCTTTTACTCCATTGGTTGTTGAGAAACAAGTTTGTGAGGATCAAGTACAGCTGCAAAAAGAGGCGGAGATGGTGAAGCCTAAGGAGGAGGAAGTAGAGACAAAGGAGAATGAGTTGATGCATCAGTCTCTACTTGATCGGAGTGATGACTTGGAGTGGGTCGAAAAGGAGGAGAAGTTTGTGGGGGCAAATTGTAGCAAGGGTAAAGTTTTGGCCACTAATGATATTGAATTCTCTTCTATTTATTCATTAGTGCAGGAATTCGATGATGTTTCTTCCAAAGATGCATTTCATGATTTATTATCCATTCGAGGGAGCGAACATTTGATCGGGTTCAAGGGGATAAAGAAGTTGGAGGAATTTGAAGAGAAGGAGAAGCAAAGTTTCTTTCCTTTTGACGTGGGAGACGGCCAGGATTTGAGGACAAATCCTCTTCAAGAGGAGGGGAATGATGCAGCCCGTAGATCATGGATTTCAATTCATGGGCCAAGAATTAAAGATGATATGGGTTGAAAAGTGAAGATAATATTTTGTAGTTTATTTAGTTGTTTATTTTATTAATTTTCGGATTTTATTAGTACCATATTTGATAGGACTATTTTCAGGATTATTTTGGTGATTTTATTCCTTTTTAGACTAGGATTTGGTTTGGTATATGTTGGCATAGGTTTTTAACTAGTTTCCTTGTGGGATTAGGACTTTTTGAAGCCTATAAATTGGCTCTTAGATAGGTGACGAAAATCAACATTGATCATTAATAATATTGTGAGTTTTATTCTCTCTTGAGAGTTCTTCGAATTCCTCTTGATTTTTCCAAGACGAATTCTTTACCCGGCGAATCAACGAGTTCATCATCCCTCGTTGTGTGTCATTCAGCGTCCCCGTGTGGCTCGGCGACCGTCTCTTTGGGATATAGAGGTTTCGGCTTATCTATATTACTTAGGGGGTTTAGTTCGTAGACGTATTGGGATTTCCATTAGTTCGATTCAGTCTTCCGCGTGCGTAAGTTATACGGATCTGCGAAGGTTCGTACCAGTTACTCATCAGTTTGGCATGATTCTTGAGTCGTTGTAACACTTATGAGATATAGAAGAATAGGGGGTCGTCGAAGTCTGAAGTTCTCTCTGTCGATTCGTAAGATTTTTCCTCTAGGCATTGTTTTCCTTATTTCGTCCCCTTCACATCTCCTTCGTTACTCATCGGTTTGGCACGATTCTTGAGTCGTTGTAATACTTATGAGACATAGAAGAATAGGGGGTGGTCGAAGTCCAAAGTTCTCTCATTCGATACGTATGATTTTTCCCAAGGCATCGTTTTCCTTGTTTCGTCCCCTTCACATCTCATTCGTTACTCATTGGTTTGGCAGGATTCTTGAGTCGTTGTAACACTTATGAGATATAGAATAATAGGGGGTCGTCGAAGTCTGATGTTCTCTCATTCGAATCGTACGATTTTTTCTCTAGGCACCGTCTTCCTTGTTTCGTCCTCCTCACATCTCTTTCGTTACTCATTGGTTTCGCAAGATTCTTTAGTAGTTGTAACACTTATGAGGTATAGTAGAATAAGGGGGTCGTTGAAGTCCGAAGTTCTCTCATTCGATACGTATGATTTTTTTCCTAGGCATCGTTTTCCTTATTTCGTCCCCCTCACATCTCATTCGTTACTCATAGGTTTGGCAGGATTCTTGAGTCGTTGTAACACTTATGAGATATAGAAGAATTGGAGGTCGTCGAAGTCTGAAGTTCTCTCATTCGCATCGTACGATTTTTCCTCTAGGCATCGTTTTCCTTGTTTCGTCCCCCTCACATTTCCTTCGTTACTCATCAGTTTGGCATGATTCTTGAGTCGTTGTAACACTTATGAGATATAGAAGAATAGGGGGTCGTCGAAGTCTGAAGTTCTCTCTGTCGATTCGTAAGATTTTTCCTCTAGGCATTGTTTTCCTTATTTCGTCCCCTTCACATCTCCTTCGTTACTCATCGGTTTGGCACGATTCTTGAGTCGTTGTAATACTTATGAGACATAGAAGAATAGGGGGTGGTCGAAGTCCAAAGTTCTCTCATTCGATACGTATGATTTTTTCCCAAGGCATCGTTTTCCTTGTTTCGTCCCCTTCACATCTCATTTGTTACTCATTGGTTTGGCAGGATTCTTGAGTCGTTGTAACACTTATGAGATATAGAATAATAGGGGGTCGTCGAAGTTTGATGTTCTCTCATTCGAATCGTACGATTTTTTCTCTAGGCACCGTCTTCCTTGTTTCGTCCTCCTCACATCTCTTTCGTTACTCATTGGTTTCGCAAGATTCTTAGTAGTTGTAACACTTATGAGGTATAGTAGAATAGGGGGTCGTTGAAGTCCGAAGTTCTCTCATTCGATACGTATGATTTTTTTCCTAGGCATCGTTTTCCTTATTTCGTCCCCCTCACATCTCATTCGTTACTCATAGGTTTGGCAGGATTCTTGAGTCGTTGTAACACTTATGAGATATAGAAGAATTGGAGGTCGTCGAAGTCTGAAGTTCTCTCATTCGCATCGTACGATTTTTCCTCTAGGCATCGTTTTCCTTGTTTTGTCCTCCTCACATCTCTTTTGTTACTCATTGGTTTCGCGTGATTCTTTAGTAGTTGTATCAGTTATGAGATATAGTAGAATAGGGGGTCGTTGATGTCCGAAGTTCTCTCTGTCGATTCGTACAATTTTTTCCCTAGGCATCGTTTTCCTTGTTTCGTCCCTCTCACATCTCTTTCGTTACTCATCGGTTTGTCACGATTCTTGAATCTTTGTAAGAGTTATGAGATATATTAGAAGAGGGGGTTGTTGAAGTCCGAAGTTCTCTCTGTCGATTCGTAAGATTTTTTCTTTAGGAATCGTTTTCCTTGTTTTGTCCCCCTCCTATCTCCTTCGTTACTCATCGGTTTGGCACAATTCTTTAATCTTTGTAAGACTTATGAGATATATTAGAATAGGGTGTCGTTGAAGTCCGAAGTTCTCTCTGTCGATTCGTAAGATTTTTTCTTTAGGAATCGTTTTCCTTGTTTCGTCCCCCTCATATCTCCTTCGTTACTTAAGTCGTTGTAAGACTTTTGAGATATAGAAGAATAGGGGGTCGTTGAAGTCCGAAGTTCTCTCTGTCGATTCGTATGATTTTTTCTCTAGGCATCATTTTCCTTGTTTCGTCCCCCTCACATCTCTTTCGTTACTCAATGGTATCGCAAAATTATTTAGTAGTTGTAACACTTATGAGATATAGTACAATAGGGGGGGTCGTTGAAGTTCGAAGTTCTCTCTGTCGATTCGTACGATTTTTTCTCTAGGCATCGTTTTCCTTATTTCGTCCTCCTCACATCTCTTTCGTTACTTATTGGTTTCGCAAGATTATTTAGTAGTTGTAACACTTATGAGATATAGTAGAATAGGGGGGGGTCGTTGAAGTCCGAAGTTCTCTCTGTCGATTCGTACGATTTTTTCTCTAGGCATCGTTTTCCTAGTTTCGTCCTCCTCACATGTCTTTCGTTACTCATTGGTTTCACAAGATTCTTTGGTAGTTGTAACACTTATGAGATATAGTAGAATAGGGGTGGTCGTTGAAGTCCGAAGTTCTCACTGTCGATGCGTACGATTTTTTCTCTAGGCATCGTTTTCCTTATGTCGTCCTCCTCACATCTCTTCCGTTACTCTTTGGTTTCACAGGATTCTTTAGTAATTGTAACACTTATGAGACTTATTAGAATAGGGGGTCGTTGAAGTCCGAAGTTCTCTCTGTCGATTCGTAAGATTTTTTTCTAGGCATCGTTTTCCTTGTTTCGTCCCCCTCACATTTCCTTCGTTACTCATCAGTTTGGCATGATTCTTGAGTCGTTGTAACACTTATGAGATATAGAAGAATAGGGGGTCATCGAAGTCTGAAGTTCTCTCTGTCGATTCGTAAGATTTTTCTGTAGGCATCGTTTTCCTTGTTTCGTCCCCCTCACATCTCTTTCGTTACTCATCGGTTTGGCACGATTCTTGAGTTGTTGTAACACTTATGAGATATAGAAGAATAGGGGGTTGTCGACGTCCGAAGTTCTCTCTGTCTATTCGTACGATTTTTTATCTAGGCATCATTTTTCTTGTTTCGTCCCCCTCACATCTCCCGCGTTACTCATCGGTTTGGCACGATTCTTGAGTCGTTGTAACACTTATGAGATATAGAAGAATAGGGGGTCGTCGAAGTCCGAAGTTCTCTCATTCGAATCGTACGATTTTTTCTCTAGGCATCATTTTCCTTGTTTTGTCCCCCTCACATCTCATTCGTTACTCATTGGTATCGCAAAATTATTTAGTAGTTGTAACACTTATGAGATATAATAGAATAGGGGGGGTCGTTGAAGTCCGAAGTTCTCTCAGTCGATTCGTATGATTTTTTCTCTAGGCATCGTTTTCCTTGTTTCGTCCTCCTCACATCTCTTTCGTTACTTATTGGTTTCGCAAGATTATTTAGTAGTTGTAACACTTATGACATACAGTAGAATAGGGGTGGTCGTTGAAGTCCGAAGCTCTCTCTGTCGATTCGTACGATTTTTTCTCTAGGCATCGTTTTCCTTATTTCGTCCTCCTCACATCTTTTTCGTTACTCATTGGTTTCAGAAGATTCTTTGGTAGTTGTAACACTTATGAAATATAGTAGAATAGGGGTGGTCGTTGAAGTCCGAAGCTCTCTCTGTCGATTCGTACGATTTTTTCTCTAGGCATCGTTTTCCTTATGTCGTCCTCCTCACATCTCTTCCGTTACTCTTTGGTTTCACAAGATTCTTTAGTAGTTGTAACACTTATGAGATTTATTAGAATAGGGGGTCGTTGAAGTCCAAAGTTCTCTCTGTCGATTCGTACAATTTTTCCCCTAGGCATCGTTTTCCTTGTTTCGTCCCCCTCACATCTCCTTCGTTACTCATCGGTTTGGCACGATTCTTGAATCCTGTAACACTTATGAGATATAGTGGAATAGGGGGTGGTCGAAGTCCGAAGTTCTCTCTGTCGATTCCTACAATTTTTTCCCTAGGCATCGTTTTCCTTGTTTCGTCCCCCTCACATCTCCTTCGTTACTCATCGGTTTGGCACGATTCTTGAATCTTTGTAAGACTTATGAGATATAGTAGAATAGGGGTGGTCGTTGAAGTCCGAAGATCTCTCTGTCGATTCGTACGATTTTTTCTCTAGGCATCATTTTCCTTGTTTCGTCCTCCTCACATCTCTTTCGTTACTCATTGGTTTCACAAGATTCTTTGGTAGTTGTAACACTTATGATATATAGTAGAATAGGGGTGGTCGTTGAAGTCCGAAGCTCTCTCTGTCGATTCGTACGATTTTTTCTCTAGGCATCATTTTCCTTATGTCGTCCTCCTCACATCTCTTTCGTTACTCTTTGGTTTCACAAGATTCTTTAGTAGTTGTAACACTTATGAGATTTATTAGAATAGGGGGTCGTTGAAGTCCGAAGTTCTCTCATTCGCATCGTACGATTTTTTCTCTAGGCATCATTTTCCTTGTTTCGTCCCCCTCACATCTCTTTCGTTACTCAATGGTATCGCAAAATTATTTAGTAGTTGTAACACTTATGAGATATAGTACAATAGGGGGGTCGTTGAAGTCCGAAGTTCTCTCTGTCGATTCGTACGATTTTTTCTCTAGGCATCGTTTTCCTTGTTTCGTCCTCCTCACATCTCTTTCGTTACTTATTGGTTTCGCAAGATTATTTAGTAGTTGTAACACTTATGAGATATAGTAGAATAGGGGGGGTTGTTGAAGTCCGAAGTTCTCTCTGTCGATTCGTACAATTTTTTCCCTTGGCATCGTTTTCCTTGTTTCGTCCCCCTCACATCTCCTTTGTTACTCATCGGTTTGGCATGATTCTTGAATCTCTGTAACACTTATGAGATATAGTAGAATAGGGGGTGGTCGAAGTCCGAAGTTCTCTCTGTCGATTCGTACAATTTTTTCCCTAGACATCGTTTTCCTTGTTTCGTCCCCCTCACATCTCCTTCGTTACTCATCGGTTTGGCACGATTCTTGAATCTCTGTAACACTTATGAGATATAGATGAATAGGGGGTCGTCGAAGTCTGAAGTTCTCTCTGTCGATTCGTACGATTTTTTCTCTAGGCATCGTTTTCCTTGTTTCATCCCCCTCACATCTCCTTCGTTACTCATCGGTTTGGCACAATTCTTAAGTCGTTGTAAGACTTATGAGTTATAGAAGAATAGGGGGTCGTCGAAGTGCGAAGTTCTCTAAGTTGATTCGTACGATTTTTTCACTAGGCATTGTTTTCCTTATTTCGTCCCCTTCACATCTCCTTCGTTACTCATCGGTTTGGCACGATTCTTGAGTCGTTGTAATACTTATGAGACATAGAAGAATAGGGGGTGGTCGAAGTCCAAAGTTCTCTCATTCAATACGTATGATTTTTTCCCAAGGCATCGTTTTCCTTGTTTCGTCCCCCTCACATCTCATTCGTTACTCATTGGTTTGGCAGGATTCTTGAGTCGTTTTAACACTTATGAGATATAGAATAATAGGGGGTCGTCGAAGTCTGATGTTCTCTCATTCGAATCGTACGATTTTTTCTCTAGGCACCGTCTTCCTTGTTTCGTCCTCCTCACATCTCTTTCGTTACTCATTGGTTTCGCAAGATTCTTTAGTAGTTGTAACACTTAAGAGGTATAGTAGAATAGGGGGTCGTTGAAGTCCGAAGTTCTCTCATTCGATACGTATGATTTTTTTCCTAGGCATCGTTTTCCTTATTTCGTCCCCCTCACATCTCATTCGTTACTCATAGGTTTGGCAGGATTCTTGAGTCGTTGTAACACTTATGAGATATAGAAGGATTGGAGGTCGTCGAAGTCTGAAGTTCTCTCATTCGCATCGTACGATTTTTCCTCTAGGCATCGTTTTCCTTGTTTTGTCCTCCTCACATCGTTTTCATTGGTTTCGCGTGATTCTTTAGTAGTTGTAACACTTATGAGATATAGTAGAAAAGGGGGTCGTGGAAGTTCGAAGTTCTCTCTGTCGATTCGTACAATTTTTTCTCTAGGCATCGTTTTCCTTTTTTCGTCCTCCTCACATCTCCCCCGTTATTCATCGGTTTGGCATGATTCTTGAGTCTTTGTAACACTTATGAGATATAATAGAATAGGGGGTCGTTGAAATCCGAAGTTCTCTTTGTCGATTCGTACGATTTTTTCTCTAGGCATCGTTTTCCTTGTTTCGCCACCCTCACATCTCCTTCGTTACTCATTGGTTTGGCACGATTCTTGAATCTTTGTAACACTTATGAGATATAGTAGAATCGGGGGTCGTTGTAGTCCGAAGTTCTCTCTGTCGATTCGTACGATTTTTTCTCTAGGCATCGTTTTCCTTGATTTGGCCCCCTCACATCTCCTTCGTTACTCCTCGGTTTGGCACGATTCTTGAGTCGTTGTAACACTTATGAGATATAGAAGAATTGGAGGTCGTCGAAGTCCGAAGTTCTCTCATTCGAATCGTACGATTTTTTCTCTACGCATCGTTTTCCTTGTTTCGTCCTCCTCACATCCCTTCGTTACTCATTGGTTTTGGAAGATTCTTTAGTAGTTGTAACACTTATGAGAGATATAGTAGAATAGGGGGTCGTCGAACTCCGAAGTTCTCTCAGTCGATTCGTATGATTTTTTTTCTAGGCATCGTTTTCCTTATTTCGTCCTCCTGACATCTCTTTCGTTAGTCATTGGTTTCGCAAGATTCTTTAGTAGTTGTATCACTTATGAGATATAGTAGAATAGGGGGTCGTTGATGTCCGAAGTTCTCTCTGTCGATTCGTACAATTTTTTCCCTAGGCATCGTTTTCCTTGTTTCGTCCCCCTCACATCTCTTTTGTTACTCATCGGTTTGTCACGATTCTTGAATCTTTGTAAGAGTTATGAGATATATTAGAAGAGGGGGTCGTTGAAGTCCGAAGTTCTCTTTGTCGATTCGTAAGATTTTTTCTTTAGGAATCCTTTTCCTTGTTTTGTCCCCCTCATATCTCCTTCGTTACTCATCGGTTTGGCACAATTCTTAAGTCGTTGTAAGACTTATGAGATATAGAAGAATAGGGGGTCGTCGAAGTGTGAAGTTCTCTCAGTTGATTCGTACGATTTTTTCACTAGGCATTGTTTTCCTTATTTCGTCCCCTTCACATCTCCTTCGTTACTCATCGGTTTGCCACGATTCTTGAGTCGTTGTAACACTTATGAGATAAAGAAGAATAGGGGGTCGTCGAAGTCCGAAGTTCTCTCATTCGATTCGTACGATTTTTTCTCTAGGCATCGTTTTCCCTGTTTCATCCCCCTCACATCTCCTTCGTTACTCATCGGTTTGACACAATTCTTAAGTCGTTGTAAGACTTATGAGATATAGAAAAATAGGGGGTCGTCGAAGTGCGAAGTTCTCTCAGTTGATTCGTACGATTTTTTCACTAGGTATTGTTTTCCTTATTTTGTCCCCTTCACATCTCCTTCGTTACTCATCGGTTTAGCACGATTCTTGAGTCGTTGTAATACTTATGAGACATAGAAGAATAGGGGGTGGTCGAAGTCCAAAGTTCTCTCATTCGATACGTATGATTTTTTCCCAAGGCATCGTTTTCCTTGTTTCGTCCCCCTCACATCTCATTCGTTACTCATTGGTTTAGCAGGATTCTTGAGTCATTGTAACACTTATGAGATATAGAATAATAGGGGGTCGTCGAAGTCTGATGTTCTCTCATTCGAATCGTACGATTTTTTCTCTAGGCATCATTTTCCTTATTTCGTCCCCCTCACATTTCCTTCGTTACTCATCAGTTTGGCATGATTCTTGAGTCGTTGTAACACTTATGAGATATAGAAGAATAGGGGGTCGTCGAAGTCTGAAGTTCTCTCTGTCGATTCGTAAGATTTTTCTCTAGGCATCGTTTTCCTTGTTTCGTCCCCCTCACATCTCCTTCGTTACTCATTGGTTTGGCACGATTCTTGAGTCGTTGTAACACTTATGAGATATAGCAGAATAGGGGGTTGTCGACGTCCGAAGTTCTCTCTGTTGATTCGTACGATTTTTTCTCTAGGCATCATTTTCCTTGTTTCGTCCCCCTCACATCTCCTTCGTTACTCATCGGTTTGGCACGATTCTTGAGTCGTTGTAACACTTATGAGATATAGAAGAATAGGGGGTCGTCGAAGTCCGAAGTTCTCTCATTCGAATCGTACGATTTTTCTCTAGATATCATTTTCCTAGTTTCGTCCCCCTCACATATCTTTCGTTACTTATTGGTATCGCAAAATTATTTAGTAGTTGTAACACTTATGAGATATAGTAGAATAGGGGGGGTCGTTGAAGTCCGAAGTTCTCTCAGTCGATTCGTATTATTTTTTCTCTAGGCATCGTTTTCCTTATTTCGTCCTCCTCACATCTCTTTCGTTGCTCATTAGTTTCGCAAGATTATTTAGTAGTTGTAACACTTATGAGATATAGTAGAATAGGGGTGGTCGTTGAAGTCCGAAGTTCTCTCTGTCGATTCGTACGATTTTTTCTCTAGGCATCGTTTTCCTTGTTTCGTCCTCCTCACACCTCTTTCGTTACTCATTGGTTCACAAGATTCTTTGGTAGTTGTAACACTTATGAAATATAGTAGAATAGGGGGGGTCGTTGAAGTCCGAAGTACTCTATGTCGATTCGTACAATTTTTCCCTAGGCATCGTTTTCCTTGTTTCGTCCCCCTCACATCTCCTTCGTTACTCATCGGTTTGGCACGATTCTTGAGTCATTGTAACACTTATGAGATATAGAAGAATAGGGGGTCGTCGAAGTCCGAAGTTCTCTCTGTCGATTCGTACGATTTTTTCTCTAGGCATCATTTTCCTTGTTTTGTCCGCCTCACATCTCCTTCGTTACTCATTGGTTTGGCACGATTCTTGAGTCGTTGTAACACTTATGAGATATAGCAGAATAGGGGGTTGTCGACGTCCGAAGTTCTCTCTGTTGATTCGTACGATTTTTTCTCTAGGCATCATTTCCTTGTTTCGTCCCCCTCACATCTCTTCGTTACTCATCGGTTTGGCACGATTCTTGAGTGTTGTAACACTTATGAGATATAGAAGAATAGGGGGTCGTCGAAGTGAAGTTCTCTCTGTCGATTCGTACGATTTTTTCTCTAGGCATCGTTTTCCTTGTTTCGTCCCCTCACATCTCTTCGTTACTCATTGGTTTGGCACGATTCTTGAGTCGTTGTAACACTTATGAGATATAGAGAATAGGGGGTTGTCGAACGTCCGAAGTTCTCTCTGTGATTCGTACGATTTTTTCTCTAGGCATCATTTTCCTTGTTTCGTCCCCCTCACATCTCCTTCGTTACTCATCGGTTTGGCATGATTCTTGAAGTCGTTGTAACACTTATGAGATATAGAAGATAGGGGGTCGTCGAAGTCTGAAGTTCTCTCTGTCGATTCGTACGATTTTTTCTCTAGGCATCGTTTTCCTTGTTTCGTCCCCTCACATCTCCTTCGTTACTCTGGTTTGGCACGATTCTTGAGTCGTTGTAACACTTATGAGATATAGCAGAATAGGGGGTTGTCGAGTCCGAAGTTCTCTCTGTGATTCGTACGATTTTTTCTCTAGGCATCTTTTCCTTGTTTCGTCCCCCTCACATCCCTTCGTTACTCATCGGTTTGGCACGATTCTTGAGTCGTTGTAACACTTATGAGATATA
>CM038120.1:9665500-9705315 GCA_001642375.2 Mentha longifolia | reverse complement strand
TCCTCCTCACATCTCTTTCGTTACTCATTGGTTTCAGAAGATTCTTTGGTAGTTGTAACACTTATGATATATAGTAGAATAGGGGTGGTCGTGAAGTCCGAAGCTCTCTCCGTCGATTCGTACAATTTTTTCCCTAGGCAATCGTTTTCCTTGTTTCGTCCCCCTCACATCTCTTTCGTTACTCATCGGTTTGGCACGATTCTTGAATCTTTGTAAGAGTTATGAGATATATTAGAATAGGGGGTCGTTGAAGTCCGAAGTTCTCTTTGTCGATTCGTACGATTTTTTCTCTAGGCATCGTTTTCCTTGTTTCGCCACCCTCACATCTCCTTCTTCGTTACTCATCGGTTTGGCACGATTCTTGAATCTTTGTAACACTTATGAGATATAGTAGAATCGGGGGTCGTTGTAGTCCGAAGTTCTCTCTGTCGATTCATACGATTTTTTCTCTAGGCATCGTTTTCATTGATTTGGCCCCCTCACATCTCCTTCATTACTCAACGGTTTGCCAAGATTCTTGAGTCGTTGTAACACTTATAAGATAAAGAAGAATAGGGGGTCGTCGAAGTCCGAAGTTCTCTCATTCGATTCGTACGATTTTTTCTCTAGGCATCGTTTTCCTTGTTTCATCCCCCTCACATCTCCTTCGTTACTCATCGGTTTGGCACAATTCTTAAGTCGGTGTAAGACTTATGAGATATAGAAGAATAGGGGGTCGTCGAAGTGCGAAGTTCTCTAAGTTGATTCGTACGATTTTTTCACTAGGCATTGTTTTCCTTATTTCGTCCCCTTCACATCTCCTTCGTTACTCATCGGTTTGGCACGATTCTTGAATCTTTGTAACACTTATGAGATATAGTAGAATCGGGGGTCGTTGTAGTCCGAAGTTCTCTCTGTCGATTCGTACGATTTTTTCTCTAGGCAATGTTTTCCTTGATTTGGCCCCCTCACATCTCCTTCGTTACTCCTCGGTTTGGCACGATTCTTGAGTCGTTGTAACACTTATGAGATATAGAAGAATTGGAGGTCGTCGAAGTCCGAAGTTCTCTCATTCGAATCGTACGATTTTTTCTCTACGCATTGTTTTCCTTGTTTCGTCCTCCTCACATCCCTTTCGTTACTCATTGGTTTCGCAAGATTCTTTAGTAGTTGTAACACTTATGAGAGATATAGTAGAATAAGGGGTCGTCGAAGTCCGAAGGTATCTCAGTCGATTCGTATGATTTTTTATCTAGGCATTGTTTTCCTTATTTCGTCCCCTTCACATCTCCTTCGTTACTCATCGGTTTGCCACGATTCTTGAGTCGTTGTAACACTTATGAGATAAAGAAGAATAGGGGGTCGTCGAAGTCCGAAGTTCTCTCATTCGATTCGTACGATTTTTTCTCTAGGCATCGTTTTCCTTGTTTCATCCCCCTCACATCTCATTCGTTACTCATTAGTTTGGCAGGATTCTTGAGTCGTTGTAACACTTTTGAGATATAGAATAATAGGGGGTCGTCGAAGTCTGATGTTCTCTCATTCGAATCGTACGATTTTTTCTATAGGCACCGTTAACCTTGTTTCGTCCTCCTCACATCTCTTTCGTTACTCATTGGTTTCGCAAGATTCTTTAGTAGTTGTAACACTTATGAGGTATAGTAGAATAGGGGGTCGTTGAAGTCCGAAGTTCTCTCTGTCGATTCGTACGATTTTTTCTCTAGGCATCGTTTTCCTTGTTTCGTCCTCCTCACATCTCTTTCGTTACTTATTGGTTTCGCAAGATTATTTAGTAGTTGTAACACTTATGACATATAGTAGAATAGGGGTGGTCGTTGAAGTCCGAAGCTCTCTCTGTCGATTCGTACGATTTTTTCTCTAGCCATCGTTTTCCTTATTTCGTCCTCCTCACATCTCTTTCGTTACTCATTGGTTTCAGAAGATTCTTTGGTAGTTGTAACACTTATGATATATAGTAGAATAGGGGTGGTCGTTGAAGTCCGAAGCTCTCTCCGTCGATTCGTACAATTTTTTCCCTAGGCATCGTTTTCCTTGTTTCGTCCCCCTCACATCTCTTTCGTTACTCATCGGTTTGGCACGATTCTTGAATCTTTGTAAGAGTTATGAGATATATTAGAATAGGGGGTCGTTGAAGTCCGAAGTTCTCTTTGTCGATTCGTACGATTTTTTCTCTAGGCATCGTTTTCCTTGTTTCGCCACCCTCACATCTCCTTCGTTACTCATCGGTTTGGCACGATTCTTGAATCTTTGTAACACTTATGAGATATAGTAGAATCGGGGGTCGTTGTAGTCCGAAGTTCTCTCTGTCGATTCATACGATTTTTTCTCTAGGCATCGTTTTCATTGATTTGGCCCCCTCACATCTCCTTCATTACTCAACGGTTTGCCAAGATTCTTGAGTCGTTGTAACACTTATAAGATAAAGAAGAATAGGGGGTCGTCGAAGTCCGAAGTTCTCTCATTCGATTCGTACGATTTTTTCTCTAGGCATCGTTTTCCTTGTTTCATCCCCCTCACATCTCCTTCGTTACTCATCGGTTTGGCACAATTCTTAAGTCGGTGTAAGACTTATGAGATATAGAAGAATAGGGGGTCGTCGAAGTGCGAAGTTCTCTAAGTTGATTCGTACGATTTTTTCACTAGGCATTGTTTTCCTTATTTCGTCCCCTTCACATCTCCTTCGTTACTCATCGGTTTGGCACGATTCTTGAATCTTTGTAACACTTATGAGATATAGTAGAATCGGGGGTCGTTGTAGTCCGAAGTTCTCTCTGTCGATTCGTACGATTTTTTCTCTAGGCAATGTTTTCCTTGATTTGGCCCCCTCACATCTCCTTCGTTACTCCTCGGTTTGGCACGATTCTTGAGTCGTTGTAACACTTATGAGATATAGAAGAATTGGAGGTCGTCGAAGTCCGAAGTTCTCTCATTCGAATCGTACGATTTTTTCTCTACGCATTGTTTTCCTTGTTTCGTCCTCCTCACATCCCTTTCGTTACTCATTGGTTTCGCAAGATTCTTTAGTAGTTGTAACACTTATGAGAGATATAGTAGAATAAGGGGTCGTCGAAGTCCGAAGGTATCTCAGTCGATTCGTATGATTTTTTATCTAGGCATTGTTTTCCTTATTTCGTCCCCTTCACATCTCCTTCGTTACTCATCGGTTTGCCACGATTCTTGAGTCGTTGTAACACTTATGAGATAAAGAAGAATAGGGGGTCGTCGAAGTCCGAAGTTCTCTCATTCGATTCGTACGATTTTTTCTCTAGGCATCGTTTTCCTTGTTTCATCCCCCTCACATCTCATTCGTTACTCATTAGTTTGGCAGGATTCTTGAGTCGTTGTAACACTTTTGAGATATAGAATAATAGGGGGTCGTCGAAGTCTGATGTTCTCTCATTCGAATCGTACGATTTTTTCTATAGGCACCGTTAACCTTGTTTCGTCCTCCTCACATCTCTTTCGTTACTCATTGGTTTCGCAAGATTCTTTAGTAGTTGTAACACTTATGAGGTATAGTAGAATAGGGGGTCGTTGAAGTCCGAAGTTCTCTCATTCGATACGTATGATTTTTTTCCTAGGCATCGTTTTCCTTATTTCGTCCCCCTCACATCTCATTCGTTACTCATAGGTTTGGCAGGATTCTTGAGTCGTTGTAACACTTATGAGATATAGAAGAATAGGGGGTCGTCGAAGTCTGAAGTTCTCTCATTCGCATCGTACGATTTTTCCTCTCTAGGCATCGTTTTCCTTGTTTCGTCCCCCTCACATTTCCTTCGTTACTCATCGGTTTGGCATGATTCTTGAGTCGTTGTAACACTTATGAGATATAGAAGAATAGGGGGTCGTCGAAGTCTGAAGTTCTCTCTGTCGATTCGTAAGATTTTTCCTCTAGGCATTGTTTTCCTTATTTCGTCCCCTTCACATCTCCTTCGTTACTCATCGGTTTGGCACGATTCTTGAGTCGTTGTAATACTTATGAGACATAGAAGAATAGGGGGTGGTCGAAGTCCAAAGTTCTCTCATTCGATACGTATGATTTTTTCCCAAGGCATCGTTTTCCTTGTTTCGTCCCCTTCACATCTCATTCGTTACTCATTGGTTTGGCAGGATTCTTGAGTCGTTGTAACACTTATGAGATATAGAATAATAGGGGGTCGTCGAAGTCTGATGTTCTCTCATTCGAATCGTACGATTTTTTCTCTAGGCACCGTCTTCCTTGTTTCGTCCTCCTCACATCTCTTTCGTTACTCATTGGTTTCGCAAGATTCTTTAGTAGTTGTAACACTTATGAGGTATAGTAGAATAGGGGGTCGTTGAAGTCCGAAGTTCTCTCATTCGATACGTGATGCAGGCCGTAGATCGTGGATTTCACTTTATGGGCCAAGGATTGAAGATGATATGGGCTAAAGAGTGAAGATATTATTTATTAGTTTATTTAGTTGAATATTTTTATTATTTTCGGATTTTATTAATATTCTAGTTGGTAGGGTTATTTTCAGCATTATTTTGGTAATTTTATTCCTTTTTAAACTAGGATTTGGTTTGGTATATTATAGGATAGGTTTTTAACTAGTTTCCTTATAGAATTAGGACTTTTTGAAGCCTATAAATATGGCCTTTATGTAATGAACGAAAATCAACATTGATCATTAATAATATTGTGAGTTTTATTCTCTCTTGAGAGTTCTTCGAATTCCTCTTGATTTTTTCCAAGACGAATTCTTTACCCGGCGAATCAACGAGTTCATCATCCCTCGTTGTGTGTCATTCAGCGTCCCCGTGTGGCTCGGCGACCGTCTCTTTGGGATATAGAGGTTTCGGCTTATCTATATTACTTAGGGGGTTTAGTTCGTAGACGTATTGGGATTTCCATTAGTTCGATTCAGTCTTCCGCGTGCGTAAGTCATACGGATCTGCGAAGGTTCGTATCATTTGGTATCAGAGCCAGGTCGTCTTCCGGGCGTTCAGGTTTTAGTATCTATTCCTTTGTTTATTTTCGTTCGTGTCTTTTGTCCAGTTTTCGTTGTGAGTCGAATTGAGTCTCGTCAATTTTGTTGCTTTCTTCGTTCGTGTCGTATATCTGAGTCTCGTTAATTTTATTGCGTTCATTCGTTGAGTCGAATTCACATTAAAAAAAAAAAAAAAAAAAGCAATCGTGTATCTAGATTCGTTTGCTCGTTCTTCTGCTGCGTTCGTCGTGATTAATTGAGTCGTCTTTTATTTTCTTCATCATTAGCGTAAAAAAATAATAATAATAAAAAGAAAGTCCCCGGTCTGTTTGGTATTTAGTATTCGTGATATACATTGGTTGATTAATCTGATTAATATTGGGTAATTAGTCTTCGTTGCTATTGTAGGGTTCAGCGTATTATTAAAAAAAAAAAAAAAAATCATCAAATTTCGTCTTTGATTGTGGGGTTTGTTGACTTCATTAGAATACGTGTTAATCATATAGGTCTATTGTGAGTTGGTTGTCGCAAGTTTGGGTGGGTTAGGTTCGTATTAAGATCTCATTAATACATTTTGTCTTATTAGATTCATTCTAGAGTTAGGAAACGTAATAGTGTATGATCCTTTTTTATTTGTACTTTGATTGTTCGTAATTTGCGTCCATAAGCGGGTTTCGAACACAGGGTCTGATTCTTGTTTCTTTTTCGTCCGGACTTTGTGTTTCTCGTAATTAACAAGTTAGATTAAATTCTGAAATTTCCTTTGTCAAGTTTAGTATTCCAAGTTTCTTGAGTCGTCTAGAGTTTTAGGATCAATTTCTGAGCAGCCTCGTGTTTGTTGATTCGTCAATTGGAGTTATTTGATTTCAGTTTTTGAGAGAGATTTGAGTGGTAAAAGGCAAGAGAGTGTGAGACTAAAAGAGGGTAAAAGCCATATATATCATTGAGTGATACACGAGTGCTGAGTGTTTTCTCTTTGAGCGATACATGAGTGCTTGTGAGGTGGTGAGGATCTTTTTTAGCTAACATTTTCGTTTTTGTGAAAAAAAAAAGGAAAAATTGTTTTGCAGGTATGTCAGTGTTCGGAGGTAGAGGAAGTCGAGAAAATAACCGGTGGAATCATTTTGAGTCGGAATATGATGGGTATGGAGAGGATTGGGAGAATGGAGATGAAGAGGACTGCTGGTATAGAGGTCTAAGAAGAAGACAAGATAATAATCTGGGAAACATCAAGATGAACATTCCTTCATTCCAAGGGAGGAACGATCCAGAAGCTTATCTTGAATGGGAAAGGAAGGTGGAGTTGATGTTTGATTATCAAGATTACTCCGAGTTGAAGAAGGTGAAGTTAGCAGCCACTACGTTCTCAGGCTATGCTCTACCTTGGTGGAATCAGTTTGTGAAGAGTAGAAGAAGGTACGGAGAGCAACCTATTCAGAGTTGGAAAGAGATGAAGGCAGTGATGAGGAAGCGCTATGCGCCTTCACATTACTATCCTGCGATTCAGACCGATTGGAGGCAACCTCAAGCTGCTAATGTTTCATATTCAAAGAGAAGTTGTTGGGAGGAAGAAGAGCAGCCGAAGGTGTATACACGTGCATATGTGAAGCCAAGGTCAAAATGTACGAGTTTCTCTAAACCAATTCGTGATCATGGTGGAGTTGTGACCAAAGATGAGATAGAAGATTCAAAACTGAAGATCTTGGAAATCTTGAAAGAACTGTGTCAAGTGGTGGAAGTAATCAAAGCACCTCCTGCGGTTACTTTATTTGATGATAGTGTTCTGAGTGTGCAGAATCAAGTGGATGATGAAGATAACATCATGCATATCGAGGATACTGTGTCCCTTGTTTCTTTTACTCCATTGGTTGTTGAGAAACAAATTTGTGAGGATCAAGTACAGCTGCAAAAAGAGGCGGAGATGGTGAAGCCTAAGGAGGAGGAAGTAGAGACAAAGGAGAATGAGTTGATGCATCAGTCTCTACTTGATCGGAGTGATGACTTGGAGTGGGTCGAAAAGGAGGAGAAGTTTGTGGGGGCAAACTGTAGCAAGGGGAAAGTTTTGGCCACTAATGATCTTGAATTCTCTTCTATTTATTCATTTATGCAGGAGTTCGATGATGTTTCTTCCAAAGATGCATTTCATGATTTATTATCCATTCGAGGGAGCAAACATTTGATCGGGTTCAAGGGGATAAAGAAGTTGGAGGAATTTGAAGAGAAGGAGAAGCAAAATTTCTTTCCTTTTGATGTGGGAGACGAGCAGGATTTGAGGACAAATCCTCTTCAAGAGGAGGGGAATGATGCAGGCCGTAGATCGTGGATTTCACTTTATGGGCCAAGGATTGAAGATGATATGGGCTAAAGAGTGAAGATATTATTTATTAGTTTATTTAGTTGAATATTTTTATTATTTTCGGATTTTATTAATATTCTAGTTGGTAGGGTTATTTTCAGCATTATTTTGGTAATTTTATTCCTTTTTAAACTAGGATTTGGTTTGGTATATTATAGGATAGGTTTTTAACTAGTTTCCTTATAGAATTAGGACTTTTTGAAGCCTATAAATATGGCCTTTATGTAATGAACGAAAATCAACATTGATCATTAATAATATTGTGAGTTTTATTCTCTCTTGAGAGTTCTTCGAATTCCTCTTGATTTTTTCCAAGACGAATTCTTTACCCGGCGAATCAACGAGTTCATCATCCCTCGTTGTGTGTCATTCAGCGTCCCCGTGTGGCTCGGCGACCGTCTCTTTGGGATATAGAGGTTTCGGCTTATCTATATTACTTAGGGGGTTTAGTTCGTAGACGTATTGGGATTTCCATTAGTTCGATTCAGTCTTCCGCGTGCGTAAGTCATACGGATCTGCGAAGGTTCGTATCAATACGTATGATTTTTTACCTAGGCATCGTTTTCCTTATTTCGTCCCCCTCACATCTCATTCGTTACTCATAGGTTTGGCAGGATTCTTGAGTCGTTGTAACACTTATGAGATATAGAAGAATAGGGGGTCGTCGAAGTCTGAAGTTCTCTCATTCGCATCGTACGATTTTTCCTCTAGGCATCGTTTTCCTTGTTTCGTCCCCCTCACATTTCCTTCGTTACTCATCGGTTTGGCATGATTCTTGAGTCGTTGTAACACTTATGAGATATAGAAAATAGGGGGTCGTCGAAGTCTGATGTTCTCTCATTCGAATCGTACGATTTTTTCTCTAGGCACCGTCTTCCTTGTTTCGTCCTCCTCACATCTCTTTCGTTACTCATTGGTTTCGCAAGATTCTTTAGTAGTTGTAACACTTATGAGGTATAGTAGAATAGGGGGTCGTTGAAGTCCGAAGTTCTCTCATTCGATACGTATGATTTTTTTCCTAGGCATCGTTTTCCTTATTTCGTCCCCCTCACATCTCATTCGTTACTCATTGGTTTGGCAGGATTCTTGAGTCGTTGTAACACTTATGAGATATAGAATAATAGGGGGTCGTCGAAGTCTGATGTTCTCTCATTCGAATCGTACGATTTTTTCTCTAGGCACCGTCTTCCTTGTTTCGTCCTCCTCACATCTCTTTCGTTACTCATTGGTTTCGCAAGATTCTTTAGTAGTTGTAACACTTATGAGGTATAGTAGAATAGGGGGTCGTTGAAGTCCGAAGTTCTCTCATTCGATACGTATGATTTTTTTCCTAGGCATCGTTTTCCTTATTTCGTCCCCCTCACATCTCATTCGTTACTCATAGGTTTGGCAGGATTCTTGAGTCGTTGTAACACTTATGAGATATAGAAGAATTGGAGGTCGTCGAAGTCTGAAGTTCTCTCATTCGCATCGTACGATTTTTCCTCTAGGCATCGTTTTCCTTGTTTCGTCCCCCTCACATTTCCTTCGTTACTCATCAGTTTGGCATGATTCTTGAGTCGTTGTAACACTTATGAGATATAGAAGAATAGGGGGTCGTCGAAGTCTGAAGTTCTCTCTGTCGATTCGTAAGATTTTTCCTCTAGGCATTGTTTTCCTTATTTTGTCCCCTTCACATCTCCTTCGTTACTCATCGGTTTGGCACGATTCTTGAGTCGTTGTAATACTTATGAGACATAGAAGAATAGGGGGTGGTCGAAGTCCAAAGTTCTCTCATTCGATACGTATGATTTTTCCCAAGGCATCGTTTTCCTTGTTTCGTCCCCTTCACATCTCATTCGTTACTCATTGGTTTGGCAGGATTCTTGAGTCGTTGTAACACTTATGAGATATAGAATAATAGGGGGTCGTCGAAGTCTGATGTTCTCTCATTCGAATCGTACGATTTTTTCTCTAGGCACCGTCTTCCTTGTTTCGTCCTCCTCACATCTCTTTCGTTACTCATTGGTTTCGCAAGATTCTTTAGTAGTTGTAACACTTATGAGGTATAGTAGAATAAGGGGGTCGTTGAAGTCCGAAGTTCTCTCATTCGATACGTATGATTTTTTTCCTAGGCATCGTTTTCCTTATTTCGTCCCCCTCACATCTCATTCGTTACTCATAGGTTTGGCAGGATTCTTGAGTCGTTGTAACACTTATGAGATATAGAAGAATTGGAGGTCGTCGAAGTCTGAAGTTCTCTCATTCGCATCGTACGATTTTTCCTCTAGGCATCGTTTTCCTTGTTTCGTCCCCCTCACATTTCCTTCGTTACTCATCAGTTTGGCATGATTCTTGAGTCGTTGTAACACTTATGAGATATAGAAGAATAGGGGGTCGTCGAAGTCTGAAGTTCTCTCTGTCGATTCGTAAGATTTTTCCTCTAGGCATTGTTTTCCTTATTTCGTCCCCTTCACATCTCCTTCGTTACTCATCGGTTTGGCACGATTCTTGAGTCGTTGTAATACTTATGAGACATAGAAGAATAGGGAGTGGTCGATGTCCAAAGTTCTCTCATTCGATACGTATGATTTTTTCCCAAGGCATCGTTTTCCTTGTTTCGTCCCCTTCACATCTCATTCGTTACTCATTGGTTTGGCAGGATTCTTGAGTCGTTGTAACACTTATGAGATATAGAATAATAGGGGGTCGTCGAAGTCTGATGTTCTCTCATTCGAATCGTACGATTTTTTCTCTAGGCACCGTCTTCCTTGTTTCGTCCTCCTCACATCTCTTTCGTTACTCATTGGTTTCGCAAGATTCTTTAGTAGTTGTAACACTTATGAGGTATAGTAGAATAGGGGGTCGTTGAAGTCCGAAGTTCTCTCATTCGATACGTATGATTTTTTTCCTAGGCATCGTTTTCCTTATTTCGTCCCCCTCACATCTCATTCGTTACTCATAGGTTTGGCAGGATTCTTGAGTCGTTGTAACACTTATGAGATATAGAAGAATTGGAGGTCGTCGAAGTCTGAAGTTCTCTCATTCGCATCGTACGATTTTTCCTCTAGGCATCGTTTTCCTTGTTTCGTCCCCCTCACATTTCCTTCGTTACTGATGCAGCCCGTAGATCATGGATTTCAATTCATGGGCCAAGAATTAAAGATGATATGTGTTGAAAAGTGAAGATAATATTTTGTAGTTTATTTAGTTGTTTATTTTATTAATTTTCGGATTTTATTAGTACCATATTTGATAGGACTATTTTCAGGATTATTTTGGTGATTTTATTCCTTTTTAGACTAGGATTTGGTTTGGTATATGTTGGCATAGGTTTTTAACTAGTTTCCTTGTGGGATTAGGACTTTTTGAAGCCTATAAATATGGCTCTTAGATAGGTGACGAAAATCAACATTGATCATTAATAATATTGTGAGTTTTATTCTCTCTTGAGAGTTCTTCGAATTCCTCTTGATTTTTCCAAGACGAATTCTTTACCCGGCGAATCAACGAGTTCATCATCCCTCGTTGTGTGTCATTCAGCGTCCCCGTGTGGCTCGGCGACCGTCTATTTGGGATATAGAGGTTTCGGCTTATCTATATTACTTAGGGGGTTTAGTTCGTAGACGTATTGGGATTTCCATTAGTTCGATTCAGTCTTCCGCGTGCGTAAGTTATACGGATCTGCGAAGGTTCGTACCATTTGGTATCAGAGCCAAGGTTGCGTTATCCAGGTTTATTGTGTCTTTCTTTTCATTTTTCAGATTCGCTTTTGTTTCTTCTTCCGCGTGTCTGTTTGCGTAGTAATTGTTTGATCAAGTTGTCATAGTTGTTGATTTCGTCTTGTTTCGTAAGCGTCATTAAAAAAAAATGTGTTTCCAGATTCTTTTTGCTCGTTGTTCACTCTTCTGCTATGTTCGTATTGATTGAGTTGTCGTTCTTGACTGTGTTTTGCGTTTAGCATCTAAAAAAAAAAAAAATCGTAGATTCCTTTTTGCTTCTTAGGGCTCGTGTCCCGCATTACTGTCAATAATTTGAGTATTCCATCTCGAATATTAAGATTGTTTTGTAAAGTTAGTTGTCGCATATTGGGGGCAGTAATTTCAGATTTATCTTCGTGCATTGAATTTGAGGTACCCTAAAAGTTTGATCACGTATTGATAATATCCTGAAATTGATGTGCATTAATTGCGTGCATTATTTCCTATTACATACCTCTTGGGAGTCAAACAAGGACAAGTTCATATTTCCTAATATAGACATAATCCTACCTTCAATATACGTTAATTCCTTGGCTGAATCCGTTAGGTGACTTCTGTGATCTAGGTCGGGTAGTTTATTAAAAAGAAAAAAAAAATCAAGGGTCTTGCACCATTGTTTATTGGTTTAGTGTCCAAATTCTTGTTTTGCTTAGTTCTTTGTGTCTTGGTTCAAATTCACTTGTGTATTCATAATTTATTCTTGTAGAGTCTAAAATCCTTTCGTCTAGAGCCCTTAGGATCAGTTTCTGAGTAGCATTCTTCGGAAAGCTATTTTCTCATATTTTTGTGTTTGTTGATTCGTCAATCGGAGTTCATTTTTTTGAGTTCTTTGAGAGAGATTTTGAGTGGTAAAAGGCAAGAGAGTGTGAGACTAAAAGAGGAAAAAAAAAAGTCATATATCATTGAGCGATACACGAGTGCTGAGTGTTTTCTCTTTGAGCGATACACGAGTGCTTGTGAGGTGGTGAGGATCTTCTTTAGCTAACATTTTCATTTTTGTGTAAAAAAAATAAAAAAAAAAAATAAAAAAAAAAAGGAAAAAGTTGTTTTGCAGGTATGTCGTGTGAGCAGCCTCTTGATGTTGATCCACAAATGAAATTCATGATAGAGGCGATGAAGAAGGAGTTTGGAAAGATGTTGAGAGCTCAGCTGGAACCGGTGTATGAGAGAATCAATAAGGTGAAACAGATTCAGACCGATTGGAGGCGACCTCAAGCTGCTAATGTTTCATATTTAAAGAGAAGTTGTTGGGAGGAAGAAGAGCAGCCGAAGGTGTATACACGTGCATATGTGAAGCCAAGGTCAGAATGTACGAGTTTCTCTAAACCAATTCGTGATAGTGGTGGAGTTGTGACCAGAGATGAGATAGAAGATTCAAAACTGAAGATCTTGGAAATCTTGAAAGAATTGTGTCAAGTGGTGGAAGTAATCAAAGCACCTCCTGCGGTTACTTTAATTGATGATGGAGTTCCGAGTGTAGAGAATCAAGTGGATGATGAAGATAACATCATGCATATCGAGGATACTGTGTCCCTTGTTTCTTTTACTCCATTGGTTGTTGAGAAACAAGTTTGTGAGGATCAAGTACAGCTGCAAAAAGAGGCGGAGATGGTGAAGCCTAAGGAGGAGGAAGTAGAGACAAAGGAGAATGAGTTGATGCATCAGTCTCTACTTGATCGGAGTGATGACTTGGAGTGGGTCGAAAAGGAGGAGAAGTTTGTGGGGGCAAATTGTAGCAAGGGTAAAGTTTTGGCCACTAATGATATTGAATTCATTAGTGCAGGAATTCGATGATGTTTCTTCCAAAGATGCATTTCATGATTTATTATCCATTCGAGGGAGCGAACATTTGATCGGGTTCAAGGGGATAAAGAAGTTGGAGGAATTTGAAGAGAAGGAGAAGCAAAGTTTCTTTCCTTTTGACGTGGGAGACGGCCAGGATTTGAGGACAAATCCTCTTCAAGAGGAGGGGAATGATGCAGCCCGTAGATCTTGGATTTCAATTCATGGGCCAAGAATTAAAGATGATATGGGTTGAAAAGTGAAGATAATATTTTGTAGTTTATTTAGTTGTTTATTTTATTAATTTTCGGATTTTATTAGTACCATATTTGATAGGACTATTTTCAGGATTATTTTGGTGATTTTATTCCTTTTAGACTAGGATTTGGTTTGGTATATGTTGGCATAGGTTTTTAACTAGTTTCCTTGTGGGATTAGGACTTTTTGAAGCCTATAAATTGGCTCTTAGATAGGTGACGAAAATCAACATTGATCATTAATAATATTGTGAGTTTTATTCTCTCTTGAGAGTTCTTCGAATTCCTCTTGATTTTTCCAAGACGAATTCTTTACCCGGCGAATCAACGAGTTCATCATCCCTCGTTGTGTGTCATTCAGCGTCCCCGTGTGGCTCGGCGACCGTCTCTTTGGGATATAGAGGTTTCGGCTTATCTATATTACTTAGGGGGTTTAGTTCGTAGACGTATTGGGATTTCCATTAGTTCGATTCAGTCTTCCGCGTGCGTAAGTTATACGGATCTGCGAAGGTTCGTACCAGTTACTCATCAGTTTGGCATGATTCTTGAGTCGTTGTAACACTTATGAGATATAGAAGAATAGGGGGTCGTCGAAGTCTGAAGTTCTCTCTGTCGATTCGTAAGATTTTTCCTCTAGGCATTGTTTTCCTTATTTCGTCCCCTTCACATCTCCTTCGTTACTCATCGGTTTGGCACGATTCTTGAGTCGTTGTAATACTTATGAGACATAGAAGAATAGGGGGTGGTCGAAGTCCAAAGTTCTCTCATTCGATACGTATGATTTTTTCCCAAGGCATCGTTTTCCTTGTTTCGTCCCCTTCACATCTCATTCGTTACTCATTGGTTTGGCAGGATTCTTGAGTCGTTGTAACACTTATGAGATATAGAATAATAGGGGGTCGTCGAAGTCTGATGTTCTCTCATTCGAATCGTACGATTTTTTCTCTAGGCACCGTCTTCCTTGTTTCGTCCTCCTCACATCTCTTTCGTTACTCATTGGTTTCGCAAGATTCTTTAGTAGTTGTAACACTTATGAGGTATAGTAGAATAAGGGGGTCGTTGAAGTCCGAAGTTCTCTCATTCGATACGTATGATTTTTTTCCTAGGCATCGTTTTCCTTATTTCGTCCCCCTCACATCTCATTCGTTACTCATAGGTTTGGCAGGATTCTTGAGTCGTTGTAACACTTATGAGATATAGAAGAATTGGAGGTCGTCGAAGTCTGAAGTTCTCTCATTCGCATCGTACGATTTTTCCTCTAGGCATCGTTTTCCTTGTTTCGTCCCCCTCACATTTCCTTCGTTACTCATCAGTTTGGCATGATTCTTGAGTCGTTGTAACACTTATGAGATATAGAAGAATAGGGGGTCGTCGAAGTCTGAAGTTCTCTCTGTCGATTCGTAAGATTTTTCCTCTAGGCATTGTTTTCCTTATTTCGTCCCCTTCACATCTCCTTCGTTACTCATCGGTTTGGCACGATTCTTGAGTCGTTGTAATACTTATGAGACATAGAAGAATAGGGGGTGGTCGAAGTCCAAAGTTCTCTCATTCGATACGTATGATTTTTTCCCAAGGCATCGTTTTCCTTGTTTCGTCCCCTTCACATCTCATTCGTTACTCATTGGTTTGGCAGGATTCTTGAGTCGTTGTAACACTTATGAGATATAGAATAATAGGGGGTCGTCGAAGTTTGATGTTCTCTCATTCGAATCGTACGATTTTTTCTCTAGGCACCGTCTTCCTTGTTTCGTCCTCCTCACATCTCTTTCGTTACTCATTGGTTTCGCAAGATTCTTTAGTAGTTGTAACACTTATTTGGTATAGTAGAATAGGGGGTCGTTGAAGTCCGAAGTTCTCTCATTCGATACGTATGATTTTTTTCCTAGGCATCGTTTTCCTTATTTCGTCCCCCTCACATCTCATTCGTTACTCATAGGTTTGGCAGGATTCTTGAGTCGTTGTAACACTTATGAGATATAGAAGAATTGGAGGTCGTCGAAGTCTGAAGTTCTCTCATTCGCATCGTACGATTTTTCCTCTAGGCATCGTTTTCCTTGTTTTGTCCTCCTCACATCTCTTTTGTTACTCATTGGTTTCGCGTGATTCTTTAGTAGTTGTATCAGTTATGAGATATAGTAGAATAGGGGGTCGTTGATGTCCGAAGTTCTCTCTGTCGATTCGTACAATTTTTTCCCTAGGCATCGTTTTCCTTGTTTCGTCCCTCTCACATCTCTTTCGTTACTCATCGGTTTGTCACGATTCTTGAATCTTTGTAAGAGTTATGAGATATATTAGAAGAGGGGGTCGTTGAAGTCCGAAGTTCTCTCTGTCGATTCGTAAGATTTTTTCTTTAGGAATCGTTTTCCTTGTTTTGTCCCCCTCATATCTCCTTCGTTACTCATCGGTTTGGCACAATTCTTTAATCTTTGTAAGACTTATGAGATATATTAGAATAGGGTGTCGTTGAAGTCCGAAGTTCTCTCTGTCGATTCGTAAGATTTTTTCTTTAGGAATCGTTTTCCTTGTTTCGTCCCCCTCATATCTCCTTCGTTACTTAAGTCGTTGTAAGACTTTTGAGATATAGAAGAATAGGGGCTCGTTGAAGTCCGAAGTTCTCTCTGTCGATTCGTATGATTTTTTCTCTAGGCATCATTTTCCTTGTTTCGTCCCCCTCACATCTCTTTCGTTACTCAATGGTATCGCAAAATTATTTAGTAGTTGTAACACTTATGAGATATAGTACAATAGGGGGGGTCGTTGAAGTTCGAAGTTCTCTCTGTCGATTCGTACGATTTTTTCTCTAGGCATCGTTTTCCTTATTTCGTCCTCCTCACATCTCTTTCGTTACTTATTGGTTTCGCAAGATTATTTAGTAGTTGTAACACTTATGAGATATAGTAGAATAGGGGGGGGTCGTTGAAGTCCGAAGTTCTCTCTGTCGATTCGTACGATTTTTTCTCTAGGCATCGTTTTCCTAGTTTCGTCCTCCTCACATGTCTTTCGTTACTCATTGGTTTCACAAGATTCTTTGGTAGTTGTAACACTTATGAGATATAGTAGAATAGGGGTGGTCGTTGAAGTCCGAAGTTCTCACTGTCGATGCGTACGATTTTTTCTCTAGGCATCGTTTTCCTTATGTCGTCCTCCTCACATCTCTTCCGTTACTCTTTGGTTTCACAGGATTCTTTAGTAATTGTAACACTTATGAGACTTATTAGAATAGGGGGTCGTTGAAGTCCGAAGTTCTCTCTGTCGATTCGTAAGATTTTTTTTCTAGGCATCATTTTCCTTGTTTCGTCCCCCTCACATTTCCTTCGTTACTCATCAGTTTGGCATGATTCTTGAGTCGTTGTAACACTTATGAGATATAGAAGAATAGGGGGTCATCGAAGTCTGAAGTTCTCGCTGTCGATTCGTAAGATTTTTTCTGTAGGCATCGTTTTCCTTGTTTCGTCCCCCTCACATCTCTTTCGTTACTCATCGGTTTGGCACGATTCTTGAGTTGTTGTAACACTTATGAGATATAGAAGAATAGGGGGTTGTCGACGTCCGAAGTTCTCTCTGTCTATTCGTACGATTTTTTATCTAGGCATCATTTTCCTTGTTTCGTCCCCCTCACATCTCCCGCGTTACTCATCGGTTTGGCACGATTCTTGAGTCGTTGTAACACTTATGAGATATAGAAGAATAGGGGGTCGTCGAAGTCCGAAGTTCTCTCATTCGAATCGAACGATTTTTTCTCTAGGCATCATTTTCCTTGTTTTGTCCCCCTCACATCTCATTCGTTACTCATTGGTATCGCAAAATTATTTAGTAGTTGTAACACTTATGAGATATAATAGAATAGGGGGGGTCGTTGAAGTCCGAAGTTCTCTCAGTCGATTCGTATGATTTTTTCTCTAGGCATCGTTTTCCTTGTTTCGTCCTCCTCACATCTCTTTCGTTACTTATTGGTTTCGCAAGATTATTTAGTAGTTGTAACACTTATGACATATAGTAGAATAGGGGTGGTCGTTGAAGTCCGAAGCTCTCTCTGTCGATTCGTACGATTTTTTCTCTAGGCATCGTTTTCCTTATTTCGTCCTCCTCACATCTCTTTCGTTACTCATTGGTTTCAGAAGATTCTTTGGTAGTTGTAACACTTATGAAATATAGTAGAATAGGGGTGGTCGTTGAAGTCCGAAGCTCTCTCTGTCGATTCGTACGATTTTTTCTCTAGGCATCGTTTTCCTTATGTCGTCCTCCTCACATCTCTTCCGTTACTCTTTGGTTTCACAAGATTCTTTAGTAGTTGTAACACTTATGAGATTTATTAGAATAGGGGGTCGTTGAAGTCCAAAGTTCTCTCTGTCGATTCGTACAATTTTTCCCCTAGGCATCGTTTTCCTTGTTTCGTCCCCCTCACATCTCCTTCGTTACTCATCGGTTTGGCACGATTCTTGAATCCTGTAACACTTATGAGATATAGTGGAATAGGGGGTGGTCGAAGTCCGAAGTTCTCTCTGTCGATTCGTACAATTTTTTCTCTAGGCATCGTTTTCCTTGTTTCGTCCCCCTCACATCTCCTTCGTTACTCATCGGTTTGGCACGATTCTTGAATCTTTGTAAGACTTATGAGATATAGTAGAATAGGGGTGGTCGTTGAAGTCCGAAGTTCTCTCTGTCGATTCGTACGATTTTTTCTCTAGGCATCGTTTTCCTTGTTTCGTCCTCCTCACATCTCTTTCGTTACTCATTGGTTTCACAAGATTCTTTGGTAGTTGTAACACTTATGATATATAGTAGAATAGGGGTGGTCGTTGAAGTCCGAAGCTCTCTCTGTCGATTCGTACAATTTTTTCTCTAGGCATCATTTTCCTTATGTCATCCTCCTCACATCTCTTTCGTTACTCTTTGGTTTCACAAGATTCTTTAGTAGTTGTAACACTTATGAGATTTATTAGAATAGGGGGTCGTTGAAGTCCGAAGTTCTCTCATTCGCATCGTACGATTTTTTCTCTAAGCATCATTTTCCTTGTTTCGTCCCCCTCACATCTCTTTCGTTACTCAATGGTATCGCAAAATTATTTAGTAGTTGTAACACTTATGAGATATAGTACAATAGGGGGGTCGTTGAAGTCCGAAGTTCTCTCTGTCGATTCGTACGATTTTTTCTCTAGGCATCGTTTTCCTTGTTTCGTCCTCCTCACATCTCTTTCGTTACTTATTGGTTTCGCAAGATTATTTAGTAGTTGTAACACTTATGAGATATAGTAGAATAGGGGGGGTTGTTGAAGTCCGAAGTTCTCTCTGTCGATTCGTACAATTTTTTCCCTTGGCATCGTTTTCCTTGTTTCGTCCCCCTCACATCTCCTTCGTTACTCATCGGTTTGGCATGATTCTTGAATCTCTGTAACACTTATGAGATATAGTAGAATAGGGGGTGGTCGAAGTCCGAAGTTCTCTCTGTCGATTCGTACAATTTTTTCCCTAGACATCGTTTTCCTTGTTTTGTCCCCCTCACATCTCCTTCGTTACTCATCGGTTTGGCACGATTCTTGAATCTCTGTAACACTTATGAGATATAGATGAATAGGGGGTCGTCGAAGTCTGAAGTTCTCTCTGTCGATTCGTACGATTTTTTCTCTAGGCATCGTTTTCCTTGTTTCATCCCCCTCACATCTCCTTCGTTACTCATCGGTTTGGCACAATTCTTAAGTCGTTGTAAGACTTATGAGTTATAGAAGAATAGGGGGTCGTCGAAGTGCGAAGTTCTCTAAGTTGATTCGTACGATTTTTTCACTAGGCATTGTTTTCCTTATTTCGTCCCCTTCACATCTCCTTCGTTACTCATCGGTTTGGCATGATTCTTGAGTCGTTGTAATACTTATGAGACATAGAAGAATAGGGGGTGGTCGAAGTCCAAAGTTCTCTAATTCAATACGTATGATTTTTTCCCAAGGCATCGTTTTCCTTGTTTCGTCCCCCTCACATCTCCTTCGTTACTCATCGGTTTGGCATGATTCTTGAATCTCTGTAACACTTATGAGATATAGTAGAATAGGGGGTGGTCGAAGTCCGAAGTTCTCTCTGTCGATTCGTACAATTTTTTCCCTAGACATCGTTTTCCTTGTTTTGTCCCCCTCACATCTCCTTCGTTACTCATCGGTTTGGCACGATTCTTGAATCTCTGTAACACTTATGAGATATAGATGAATAGGGGGTCGTCGAAGTCTGAAGTTCTCTCTGTCGATTCGTACGATTTTTTCTCTAGGCATCGTTTTCCTTGTTTCATCCCCCTCACATCTCCTTCGTTACTCATCGGTTTGGCACAATTCTTAAGTCGTTGTAAGACTTATGAGTTATAGAAGAATAGGGGGTCGTCGAAGTGCGAAGTTCTCTAAGTTGATTCGTACGATTTTTTCACTAGGCATTGTTTTCCTTATTTCGTCCCCTTCACATCTCCTTCGTTACTCATCGGTTTGGCATGATTCTTGAGTCGTTGTAATACTTATGAGACATAGAAGAATAGGGGGTGGTCGAAGTCCAAAGTTCTCTAATTCAATACGTATGATTTTTTCCCAAGGCATCGTTTTCCTTGTTTCGTCCCCCTCACATCTCATTCGTTACTCATTGGTTTGGCAGGATTCTTGAGTCGTTTTAACACTTATGAGATATAGAATAATAGGGGGTCGTCGAAGTCTGATGTTCTCTCATTCGAATCGTACGATTTTTTCTCTAGGCACCGTCTTCCTTGTTTCGTCCTCCTCACATCTCTTTCGTTACTCATTGGTTTCGCAAGATTCTTTAGTAGTTGTAACACTTATGAGGTATAGTAGAATAGGGGGTCGTTGAAGTCCGAAGTTCTCTCATTCGATACGTATGATTTTTTTCCTAGGCATCGTTTTCCTTATTTCGTCCCCCTCACATCTCATTCGTTACTCATAGGTTTGGCAGGATTCTTGAGTCGTTGTAACACTTATGAGATATAGAAGAATTGGAGGTCGTCGAAGTCTGAAGTTCTCTCATTCGCATCGTACGATTTTTCCTCTAGGCATCGTTTTCCTTGTTTTGTCCTCCTCACATCGTTTTCATTGGTTTCGCGTCATTCTTTAGTAGTTGTAACACTTATGAGATATAGTAGAAAAGGGGGTCGTGGAAGTTCGAAGTTCTCTCTGTCGATTCGTACAATTTTTTCTCTAGGCATCGTTTTCCTTTTTTCGTCCCCCTCACATCTCCTTCGTTATTCATCGGTTTGGCATGATTCTTGAGTCTTTGTAACACTTATGAGATATAATAGAATAGGGGGTCGTTGAAATCCGAAGTTCTCTTTGTCGATTCGTACGATTTTTTCTCTAGGCATCGTTTTCCTTGTTTCGCCACCCTCACATCTCCTTCGTTACTCATTGGTTTGGCACGATTCTTGAATCTTTGTAACACTTATGAGATATAGTAGAATCGGGGGTCGTTGTAGTCCGAAGTTCTCTCTGTCGATTCGTACGATTTTTTCTCTAGGCATCGTTTTCCTTGATTTGGCCCCCTCACATCTCCTTCGTTACTCCTCGGTTTGGCACGATTCTTGAGTCGTTGTAACACTTATGAGATATAGAAGAATTGGAGGTCGTCGAAGTCCGAAGTTCTCTCATTCGAATCGTACGATTTTTTCTCTAGGCACCGTCTTCCTTGTTTCGTCCTCCTCACATCTCTTTCGTTACTCATTGGTTTCGCAAGATTCTTTAGTAGTTGTAACACTTATGAGGTATAGTAGAATAGGGGGTCGTTGAAGTCCGAAGTTCTCTCATTCGATACGTATGATTTTTTTCCTAGGCATCGTTTTCCTTATTTCGTCCCCCTCACATCTCATTCGTTACTCATAGGTTTGACAGGATTCTTGAGTCGTTGTAACACTTATGAGATATAGAAGAATTGGAGGTCGTCGAAGTCTGAAGTTCTCTCATTCGCATCGTACGATTTTTCCTCTAGGCATCGTTTTCCTTGTTTTGTCCTCCTCACATCGTTTTCATTAGTTTCGCGTGATTCTTTAGTAGTTGTAACACTTATGAGATATAGTAGAAAAGGGGGTCGTGGAAGTTCGAAGTTCTCTCTGTCGATTCGTACAATTTTTTCTCTAGGCATCGTTTTCCTTTTTTCGTCCTCCTCACATCTCCTCCGTTATTCATCGGTTTGGCATGATTCTTGAGTCTTTGTAACACTTATGAGATATAATAGAATAGGGGGTCGTTGAAATCCGAAGTTCTCTTTGTCGATTCGTACGATTTTTTCTCTAGGCATCGTTTTCCTTGTTTCGCCACCCTCACATCTCATTCGTTACTCATTGGTTTGGCACGATTCTTGAATCTTTGTAACACTTATGAGATATAGTAGAATCGGGGGTCGTTGTAGTCCGAAGTTCTCTCTGTCGATTCGTACGATTTTTTCTCTAGGCATCGTTTTCCTTGATTTGGCCCCCTCACATCTCCTTCGTTACTCCTCGGTTTGGCACGATTCTTGAGTCGTTGTAACACTTATGAGATATAGAAGAATTGGAGGTCGTCGAAGTCCGAAGTTCTCTCATTCGAATCGTACGATTTTTTCTCTACGCATCGTTTTCCTTGTTTCGTCCTCCTCACATCCCTTTCGTTACTCATTGGTTTCGGAAGATTCTTTAGTAGTTGTAACACTTATGAGAGATATAGTAGAATAGGGGGTCGTCGAACTCCGAAGTTCTCTCAGTCGATTCGTATGATTTTTTTTCTAGGCATCGTTTTCCTTATTTCGTCCTCCTGACATCTCTTTCGTTAGTCATTGGTTTCGCAAGATTCTTTAGTAGTTGTATCACTTATGAGATATAGTAGAATAGGGGGTCGTTGATGTCCGAAGTTCTCTCTGTCGATTCGTACAATTTTTTCCCTAGGCATCGTTTTCCTTGTTTCGTCCCCCTCACATCTCTTTTGTTACTCATCGGTTTGTCACGATTCTTGAATCTTTGTAAGAGTTATGAGATATATTAGAAGAGGGGGTCGTTGAAGTCCGAAGTTCTCTTTGTCGATTCGTAAGATTTTTTCTTTAGGAATCCTTTTCCTTGTTTTGTCCCCCTCATATCTCCTTCGTTACTCATCGGTTTGGCACAATTCTTAAGTCGTTGTAAGACTTATGAGATATAGAAGAATAGGGGGTCGTCGAAGTGTGAAGTTCTCTCAGTTGATTCGTACGATTTTTTCACTAGGCATTGTTTTCCTTATTTCGTCCCCTTCACATCTCCTTCGTTACTCATCGGTTTGCCACGATTCTTGAGTCGTTGTAACACTTATGAGATAAAGAAGAATAGGGGGTCGTCGAAGTCCGAAGTTCTCTCATTCGATTCGTACGATTTTTTCTCTAGGCATCGTTTTCCTTGTTTCATCCCCCTCACATCTCCTTCGTTACTCATCGGTTTGACACAATTCTTAAGTCGTTGTAAGACTTATGAGATATAGAAAAATAGGGGGTCGTTGAAGTGCGAAGTTCTCTCAGTTGATTCGTACGATTTTTTCACTAGGCATTGTTTTCCTTATTTCGTCCCCTTCACATCTCCTTCGTTACTCATCGGTTTGGCACGATTCTTGAGTCGTTGTAATACTTATGAGACATAGAAGAATAGGGGGTGGTCGAAGTCCAAAGTTCTCTCATTCGATACGTATGATTTTTTCCCAAGGCATCGTTTTCCTTGTTTCGTCCCCCTCACATCTCATTCGTTACTCATTGGTTTAGCAGGATTCTTGAGTCGTTGTAACACTTATGAGATATAGAATAATAGGGGGTCGTCGAAGTCTGATGTTCTCTCATTCGAATCGTACGATTTTTTCTCTAGGCATCATTTTCCTTATTTCGTCCCCCTCACATTTCCTTCGTTACTCATCAGTTTGGCATGATTCTTGAGTCGTTGTAACACTTATGAGATATAGAAGAATAGGGGGTCGTCGAAGTCTGAAGTTCTCTCTGTCGATTCGTAAGATTTTTTCTCTAGGCATCGTTTTCCTTGTTTCGTCCCCCTCACATCTCCTTCGTTACTCATCGGTTTGGCACGATTCTTGAGTCGTTGTAACACTTATGAGATATAGCAGAATAGGGGGTTGTCGACGTCCGAAGTTCTCTCTGTTGATTCGTACGATTTTTTCTCTAGGCATCATTTTCCTTGTTTCGTCCCCCTCACATCTCCTTCGTTACTCATCGGTTTGGCACGATTCTTGAGTCGTTGTAACACTTATGAGATATAGAAGAATAGGGGGTCGTCGAAGTCCGAAGTTCTCTCATTCGAATCGTACGATTTTTTCTCTAGATATCATTTTCCTAGTTTCGTCCCCCTCACATATCTTTCGTTACTCATTGGTATCGCAAAATTATTTAGTAGTTGTAACACTTATGAGATATAGTAGAATAGGGGGGGTCGTTGATGTCCGAAGTTCTCTCAGTCGATTCGTATTATTTTTTCTCTAGGCATCGTTTTCCTTATTTCGTCCTCCTCACATCTCTTTCGTTGCTCATTGGTTTCGCAAGATTATTTAGTAGTTGTAACACTTATGAGATATAGTAGAATAGGGGTGGTCGTTGAAGTCCGAAGTTCTCTCTGTCGATTCGTACGATTTTTTCTCTAGGCATCGTTTTCCTTGTTTCGTCCTCCTCACACCTCTTTCGTTACTCATTGGTTTCACAAGATTCTTTGGTAGTTGTAACACTTATGAAATATAGTAGAATAGGGGGGGTCGTTGAAGTCCGAAGTACTCTCTGTCGATTCGTACAATTTTTTCCCTAGGCATCGTTTTCCTTGTTTCGTCCCCCTCACATCTCCTTCGTTACTCATCGGTTTGGCACGATTCTTGAGTCATTGTAACACTTATGAGATATAGAAGAATAGGGGGTCGTCGAAGTCCGAAGTTCTCTCTGTCGATTCGTACGATTTTTTCTCTAGGCATCATTTTCCTTGTTTTGTCCGCCTCACATCTCCTTCGTTACTCATCGGTTTGGCACGATTCTTGAGTCGTTGTAACACTTATGAGATATAGAAGAATAGGGGGTCGTCGAAGTCCGAAGTTCTCTCATTCGAATCGTACGATTTTTTCTCTAGGCATCATTTTCCTTGTTTCGTCCCCCTCACATCTCTTTCGTTACTCATTGGTATCGCAAAATTATTTAGTAGTTGTAAGACTTATGAGATATAGTAGAATAGGGGGGGTCGTTGAAGTCCGAA
Source organism: Mentha longifolia (assembly GCA_001642375.2). Taxonomy (NCBI): domain Eukaryota; kingdom Viridiplantae; phylum Streptophyta; class Magnoliopsida; order Lamiales; family Lamiaceae; genus Mentha; species Mentha longifolia. Next base: position 9,681,022 of record CM038120.1, on the reverse strand, counting down.
GTTCTCTCAGTCGATTCGTATGATTTTTTCTCTAGGCATCGTTTTCCTTATGTCGTCCTCCTCACATCTCTTCCGTTACTCTTTGGTTTCACAAGATTCTTTAGTAGTTGTAACACTTATGAGATTTATTAGAATAGGGGGTCGTTGAAGTCCGAAGTTCTCTCTGTCGATTCGTACAATTTTTTCCCTAGACATCGTTTTCCTTGTTTCGTCCTCCTCACATCTCTTTCGTTAGTCATCGGTTTGGCACGATTCTTGAATCTTTGTAACACTTATGAGATATAGTAGCATAGGGGGTGGTCGAAGTCTGAAGTTCTCTCAGTCGATTCGTATATTTTTTTGCCTTGGCATCGTATTCCTTGTTTCGTCCCCCTCACATCTCCTTCGTTACTCATCGGTTTGGCACGATTCTTGAATCTTTGTAAGACTTATGAGATATATTAGAATAGGGGGTCGTTGAAGTCCGAAGTTCTCTCTGTCGATTCGTAAGATTTTTTCTTTAGGAATCGTTTTCCTTGTTTCGTCCCCCTCACATCTCATTCGTTAGTCATCGGTTGGCACGATTCTTGAATCTTTGTAACACTTATGAGATATAGTAGAATAGGGGGTGGTCGAAGTCCGAAGTTCTCTCAGTCGATTCGTATAATTTTTTGCCTTGGCATCGTTTTCCTTGTTTCGTCCCCCTCACATCTCCTTCGTTACTCATCGGTTTGGCACGATTCTTTAATCTTTGTAAGACTTATGAGATATATTAGAATAGGGTGTCGTTGAAGTCCGAAGTTCTCTCTGTCGATTCGTAAGATTTTTTCTTTAGGAATCGTTTTCCTTGTTTCGTCCCCCTCATATCTCCTTCGTTACTTAAGTCGTTGTAAGACTTTTGAGATATAGAAGAATAGGGGGTCGTTGAAGTCCGAAGTTCTCTCTGTCGATTCGTATGATTTTTTCTCTAGGCATCATTTTCCTTGTTTCGTCCCCCTCACATCTCTTTCGTTACTCAATGGTATCGCAAAATTATTTAGTAGTTGTAACACTTATGAGATATAGTACAATAGGGGGGGTCGTTGAAGTTCGAAGTTCACTCTGTCGATTCATACGATTTTTTCTCTAGGCATCGTTTTCCTTGTTTCGTCCTCCTCACATCTCTTTCGTTACTTATTGGTTTCGCAAGATTATTTAGTAGTTGTAACACTTATGAGATATAGTAGAATAGGGGGGGTCGATGAAGTCCGAAGTTCTCTCTGTCGATTCGTACGATTTTTTCTCTAGGCATCGTTTTCCTAGTTTCCTCCTCCTCACATGTCTTTCGTTACTCATTGGTTTCACAAGATTCTTTGGTAGTTGTAACACTTATGAGATATAGTAGAATAGGGGTGGTCGTTGAAGTCCGAAGTTCTCACTGTCGATGCGTACGATTTTTTCTCTAGGCATCGTTTTCCTTATGTCGTCCTCCTCACATCTCTTCCGTTACACTTTGGTTTCACAGGATTCTTTAGTAGTTGTAATACTTATGATACTTATTAGAATAGGGGGTCGTTGAAGTCCGAAGTTCTCTCTGTCGATTCGTACAATTTTTTCCCTAGGCATCGTTTTCCTTGTTTCGTCCCCCTCTCATTTCCTTCGTTACTCATCAATTTGGCATGATTCTTGAGTCGTTGTAACACTTATGAGATATAGAAGAATAAGGGGTCGTCGAAGTCTGAAGTTCTCTCTGTCGATTCGTAAGATTTTTTCTGTAGGCATCGTTTTCCTTGTTTCGTCCCCCTCACATCTCTTTCGTTACTCATCGGTTTGGCACGATTCTTGAGTTGTTGTGACACTTATGAGATATAGACGAATAGGGGGTTGTCGACGTCCGAAGTTCTCTCTGTCGATTCGTACGATTTTTTATCTAGGCATCATTTTCCTTGTTTCGTCCCCCTCACATCTCCCGCGTTACTCATCGGTTTGGCACGATTCTTGAGTCGTTGTAACACTTATGAGATATAGAAGAACAGGGGGTCGTCGAAGTCCGAAGTTCTCTCATTCGAATCGTACGATTTTTTCTCTAGGCATCATTTTCCTTGTTTTGTCCCCCTCACAACTCATTCGTTACTCATTGGTATCGCAAAATTATTTAGTAGTTGTAACACTTATGAGATATAATAGAATAGGGGGGTCGTTGAAGTCCGAAGATCTCTCAGTCGATTCGTATGATTTTTTCTCTAGGCATCGTTTTCCTTGTTTCGTCCTCCTCACATCTCTTTCGTTACTTATTGGTTTCGCAAGATTATTTAGTAGTTGTAACACTTATGACATATAGTAGAATAGGGGTGGTCGTTGAAGTCCGAAGCTCTCTCTGTCGATTCGTACAATTTTTTCCCTAGGCATCGTTTTCCTTGTTTTGTCCCCCTCACATCTCCTTCGTTACTCATCGGTTTGGCACGATTCTTGAGTTGTTGTGACACTTATGAGATATAGAAGAATAGGGGGTTGTCGACGTCCGAAGCTCTCTCTGTCGATTCGTACGATTTTTTCTCTAGGCATCGTTTTCCTTGTTTCGTCCTCCTCACATCTCTTTCGTTACTCATTGGTTTCACAAGATTCTTTGGTAGTTGTAACACTTATGATATATAGTAAGAATAGGGTTGGTCGTTGAAGTCCGAAGCTCTCTCTGTCGATTCGTACGATTTTTTCTCTAGGCATCATTTTCCTTATGTCATCCTCCTCACATCTCTTTCGTTACTCTTTGGTTTCACAAGATTCTTTAGTAGTTGTAACACTTATGAGATTTATTAGAATATGGGGACGTTGAAGTCCGAGGTTCTCTCATTCGCATCGTACGATTTTTTCTCTAGGCATCATTTTCCTTGTTTCGTCCCCCTCACATCTCTTTCGTTACTCAATGGTATCGCAAAATTATTTAGTAGTTGTAACACTTTTGAGATTTATTAGAATAGGGGGTCGTTGAAGTCCGAAGTTCTCTCTGTCGATTCGTACAATTTTTTCCCTAGACATCGTTTTCCTTGTTTCGTCCCCCTCACATCTCCTTCGTTAGTCATCGGTTTGGCACGATTCTTGAATCTTTGTAACACTTATGAAATATAGTAGAATAGGGGTGGTCGTTGAAGTCCGAAGCTCTCTCTGTCGATTCGTACGATTTTTTCTCTAGGCATCGTTTTCCTTATGTCGTCCTCCTCACATCTCTTCCGTTACTCTTTGGTTTCACAAGATTCTTTAGTAGTTGTAACACTTTTGAGATTTATTAGAATAGGGGGTCGTTGAAGTCCGAAGTTCTCTCTGTCGATTCGTACAATTTTTTCCCTATGTATCGTTTTCCTTGTTTCGTCCCCCTCACATCTCCTTCGTTACTCATCGGTTTGGCACGATTCTTGAATCTTTGTAAGACTTATGAGATATAGTAGAATATGGGTGGTCGTTGAAGTCCGAAGTTCTCTCTGTCGATTCGTACGATTTTTTCTCTAGGCATCGTTTTCCTTGTTTCGTCCTCCTCACATCTCTTTCGTTACTCATTGGTTTCACAAGATTCTTTGGTAGTTGTAACACTTATGATATATAGTAGAATAGGGTTGGTCGTTGAAGTCCGAAGCTCTCTCTGTCGATTCGTACGATTTTTTCTCTAGGCATCATTTTCCTTATGTCATCCTCCTCACATCTCTTTCGTTACTCTTTGGTTTCACAAGATTCTTTAGTAGTTGTAACACTTATGAGATTTATTAGAATATGGGGTCGTTGAAGTCCGAGGTTCTCTCATTCGCATCGTACGATTTTTTCTCTAGGCATCATTTTCCTTGTTTCGTCCCCCTCACATCTCTTTCGTTACTCAATGGTATCGCAAAATTATTTAGTAGTTGTAACACTTTTGAGATTTATTAGAATAGGGGGTCGTTGAAGTCCGAAGTTCTCTCTGTCGATTCGTACAATTTTTTCCCTAGACATCGTTTTCCTTGTTTCGTCCCCCTCACATCTCCTTCGTTAGTCATCGGTTTGGCACGATTCTTGAATCTTTGTAACACTTATGAGATATAGTAGAATAGGGGGTGGTCGAAGTCCGAAGTTCTCTCAGTCGATTCGTATATTTTTTTGCCTTGGCATCGTATTCCTTGTTTCGTCCCCCTCACATCTCCTTCGTTACTCATCGGTTTGGCACGATTCTTGAATCTTTGTAAGACTTATGAGATATATTAGAATAGGGGGTCGTTGAAGTCCGAAGTTCTCTCTGTCGATTCGTAAGATTTTTTCTTTAGGAATCGTTTTCCTTGTTTCGTCCCCTCACATCTCATTCGTTAGTCATCGGTTGGCACGATTCTTGAATCTTTGTAACACTTATGAGATATAGTAGAATAGGGGGTGGTCGAAGTCCGAAGTTCTCTCAGTCGATTCGTATAATTTTTTGCCTTGGCATCGTTTTCCTTGTTTCGTCCCCCCCACATCTCCTTCGTTACTCATCGGTTTGGCACGATTCTTTAATCTTTGTAAGACTTATGAGATATATTAGATAGGGTGTCGTTGAAGTCCGAAGTTCTCTCTGTCGATTCGTAAGATTTTTTCTTTAGGAATCGTTTTCCTTGTTTCGTCCCCCTCATATCTCCTTCGTTACTTAAGTCGTTGTAAGACTTTTGAGATATAGAAGAATAGGGGGTCGTTGAAGTCCGAAGTTCTCTCTGTCGATTCGTATGATTTTTTCTCTAGGCATCATTTTCCTTGTTTCGTCCATCTCACATCTCTTTCGTTACTCAATGGTATTGCAAAATTATTTAGTAGTTGTAACACTTATGAGATATAGTACAATAGGGGGGGTCGTTGAAGTTCGAAGTTCACTCTGTCGATTCATACGATTTTTTCTCTAGGCATCGTTTTCCTTGTTTCGTCCTCCTCACATCTCTTTCGTTACTTATTGGTTTCGCAAGATTATTTAGTAGTTGTAACACTTATGAGATATAGTAGAATAGGGGGGGTCGTTGAAGTCCGAAGTTCTCTCTGTCGATTCGTACGATTTTTTCTCTAGGCATCGTTTTCCTAGTTTCGTCCTCCTCACATGTCTTTTCGTTACTCATTGGTTTCACAAGATTCTTTGGTAGTTGTAACACTTATGAGATATAGTAGAATAGGGGTGGTCATTGAAGTCCGAAGTTCTCACTGTCGATGCGTACGATTTTTTCTCTAGGCATCGTTTTCCTTATGTCGTCCTCCTCACATCTCTTCCGTTACTCTTTGGTTTCACAAGATTCTTTAGTAGTTGTAATACTTATGAGACTTATTAGAATAGGGGGTCGTTGAAGTCCGAAGTTCTCTCTGTCGATTCGTACAATTTTTTCCCTAGGCATCGTTTTCCTTGTTTCGTCCCCCTCACATTTCCTTCGTTACTCATCAATTTGGCATGATGCTTGAGTCGTTGTAACACTTATGAGATATAGAAGAATAAGGGGTCGTCGAAGTCTGAAGTTCTCTCTGTCGATTCGTAAGATTTTTTCTGTAGGCATCGTTTTCCTTGTTTCGTCCCCCTCACATCTCTTTCGTTACTCATCGGTTTGGCACGATTCTTGAGTTGTTGTGACACTTATGAGATATAGAAGAATAGGGGGTTGTCGACGTCCGAAGTTCTCTCTGTCGATTCGTACGATTTTTTATCTAGGCATCATTTTCCTTGTTTCGTCCCCCTCACATCTCCCGCGTTACTCATCGGTTTGGCACGATTCTTGAGTCGTTGTAACTCTTATGAGATATAGAAGAATAGGGGGTCGTCGAAGTCCGAAGCTCTCTCTGTCGATTCGTACGATTTTTTCTCTAGGCATCGTTTTCCTTATGTCGTCCTCCTCACATCTCTTCCGTTACTCTTTGGTTTCACAAGATTCTTTAGTAGTTGTAACACTTTTGAGATTTATTAGAATAGGGGGTCGTTGATGTCCGAAGTTCTCTCTGTCGATTCGTACAATTTTTTCCCTAGGCATCGTTTTCCTTGTTTTGTCCCCCTCACATCTCCTTCGTTACTCATCGGTTTGGCACGATTCTTGAATCTCTGTAACACTTATGAAATATAGTAGAATAGGGGGTGGTCGAAGTCCGAAGTTCTCTCTGTCGATTCGTACAATTTTTTCCCTATGCATCGTTTTCCTTGTTTCGTCCCCCTCACATCTCCTTCGTTACTCATCGGTTTGGCACGATTCTTGAATCTTTGTAAGACTTATGAGATATAGTAGAATATGGGTGGTCGTTGAAGTCCGAAGTTCTCTCTGTCGATTCGTACGATTTTTTCTCTAGGCATCGTTTTCCTTGTTTCGTCCTCCTCACATCTCTTTCGTTACTCATTGGTTTCACAAGATTCTTTGGTAGTTGTAACACTTATGATATATAGTAGAATAGGGGTGGTCGTTGAAGTCCGAAGCTCTCTCTGTCGATTCGTACGATTTTTTCTCTAGGCATCGTTTTCCTTATGTCGTCCTCCTCACATCTCTTCCGTTACTCTTTGGTTTCACAAGATTCTTTAGTAGTTGTAACACTTATGAGATTTATTAGAATAGGGGGTCAATGAAGTCCGAGGTTCTCTCATTCGCATCGTACGATTTTTTCTCTAGGCATCATTTTCCTTGTTTCGTCCCCCTCACATCTCTTTCGTTACTCAATGGTATCGCAAAATTATTTAGTAGTTGTAACACTTATGAGATATAGTACAATAGGGGGGGTCGTTGAAGTCCGAAGTTCTCTCTGTCGATTCGTACGATTTTTTCTCTAGGCATCGTTTTCCTTGTTTCGTCCTCCTCACATCTCTTTCGTTACTTATTGGTTTCGCAAGATTATTTAGTAGTTGTAACACTTATGAGATATAGTAGAATAGGGGGGGTTGTTGAAGTCCGAAGTTCTCTCTGTCGATTCGTACAATTTTTTCCCTTGGCATCGTTTTCCTTGTTTCGTCCCCCTCACATCTCCTTCGTTAGTCATCGGTTTGGCACGATTCTTGAATCTTTGTAACACTTATGAGATATAGTAGAATAGGGGGTGGTCGAAGTCCGAAGTTCTCTCAGTCGATTCGTATATTTTTTTGCCTTGGCATCGTTTTCCTTGTTTCGTCCCCCTCACATCTCCTTCGTTACTCATCGGTTTGGCACGATTCTTGAATCTTTGTAAGACTTATGAGATATATTAGAATAGGGGGTCGTTGAAATCCGAAGTTCTCTCTGTCGATTCGTAAGATTTTTTCTTTAGGAATCGTTTTCCTTGTTTCGTCCCCCTCACATCTCATTCGTTAGTCATCGGTTGGCACGATTCTTGAATCTTTGTAACACTTATGAGATATAGTAGAATAGGGGGTGGTCGAAGTCCGAAGTTCTCTAAGTCGATTCGTATAATTTTTTGCCTTGGCATCGTTTTCCTTGTTTCGTCCCCCTCACATCTCCTTCGTTACTCATCGGTTTGGCACGATTCTTGAATCTTTGTAAGACTTATGAGATATATTAGAATAGGGGGTCGTTGAAGTCCGAAGTTCTCTCTGTCGATTCGTAAGATTTTTTCTTTAGGAATCGTTTTCCTTGTTTCGTCCCCCTCACATCTCATTCGTTAGTCATCGGTTGGCACGATTCTTGAATCTTTGTAACACTTATGAGATATAGTAGAATAGGGGGTGGTCGAAGTCCGAAGTTCTCTAAGTCGATTCGTATAATTTTTTGCCTTGGCATCGTTTTCCTTGTTTCGTCCCCCTCACATCTCATTCGTTAGTCATCGGTTGGCACGATTCTTGAATCTTTGTAACACTTATGAGATATAGTAGAATAGGGGGTGGTCGAAGTCCGAAGTTCTCTAAGTCGATTCGTATAATTTTTTGCCTTGGCATCGTTTTCCTTGTTTCGTCCCCCTCACATCTCCTTCGTTACTCATCGGTTTGGCACGATTCTTTAATCTTTGTAAGACTTATGAGATATATTAGAATAGGGTGTCGTTGAAGTCCGAAGTTTTCTCTGTCGATTCGTAAGATTTTTTCTTTAGGAATCGTTTTCCTTGTTTCGTCCCCCTCATATCTCCTTCGTTACTTAAGTCGTTGTAAGACTTTTGAGATATAGAAGAATAGGGGGTCGTTGAAGTCCGAAGTTCTCTCTGTCGATTCGTATGATTTTTTCTCTAGGCATCATTTTCCTTGTTTCGTCCCCCTCACATCTCCTTCGTTACTCATCGGTTTGGCACGATTCTTGAGTCGTTGTAACACTTATGAGATATAGAAGAATAGGGGGTCATCGAAGTCCGAAGTTCTCTCATTCGCATCGTACGATTTTTTCTCTAGGCATCATTTTCCTTGTTTCGTCCCCATCACATCTCATTCGTTACTCAATGGTATCGCAAAATTATTTAGTAGTTGTAACACTTATGAGATATAGTACAATAGGGGGGGTCGTTGAAGTTCGAAGTTCTCTCTGTCGATTCATACGATTTTTTCTCTAGGCATCGTTTTCCTTGTTTCGTCCTCCTCACATCTCTTTCGTTACTTATTGGTTTCGCAAGATTATTTAGTAGTTGTAACACTTATGAGATATAGTAGAATAGGGGGGGTCGTTGAAGTCCGAAGTTCTCTCTGTCGATTCGTACGATTTTTTCTCTAGGCATCGTTTTCCTAGTTTCGTCCTCCTCACATGTCTTTCGTTACTCATTGGTTTCACAAGATTCATTGGTAGTTGTAACACTTATGAGATATAGTAGAATAGGGGTGGTCGTTGAAGTCCGAAGTTCTCACTGTCGATGCGTACGATTTTTTCTCTAGGCATCGTTTTCCTTATGTCGTCCTCCTCACATCTCTTCCGTTACTCTTTGGTTTCACAAGATTCTTTAGTAGTTGTAATACTTATGAGACTTATTAGAATAGGGGGTCGTTGAAGTCCGAAGTTCTCTCTGTCGATTCGTACAATTTTTTCCCTAGGCATCGTTTTCCTTGTTTCGTCCCCCTCACATTTCCTTCGTTACTCATCAATTTGGCATGATTCTTGAGTCGTTGTAACACTTATGAGATATAGAAGAATAAGGGGTCGTCGAAGTCTGAAGTTCTCTCTGTCGATTCGTAAGATTTTTTCTGTAGGCATCGTTTTCCTTGTTTCGTCCCCCTCACATCTCTTTCGTTACTCATCGGTTTGGCACGATTCTTGAGTTGTTGTGACACTTATAAGATATAGAGGAATAGGGGGTTGTCGACGTCCGAAGTTCTCTTTGTCGATTCGTACGATTTTTCATCTAGGCCTCATTTTCCTTGTTTCGTACCCCTCACATCTCCCGCGTTACTCATCGGTTTGGCACGATTCTTGAGTCGTTGTAACACTTATGAGATATAGAAGAATAGGGGGTCGTCGAAGTCTGAAGTTCTCTCATTCGAATCGTACGATTTTTTCTCTAGGCATCATTTTCCTTGTTTTGTCCCCCTCACAACTCATTCGTTACTCATTGGTATCGCAAAATTATTTAGTAGTTGTAACACTTATGAGATATAATAGAATAGGGGGGCTCGTTGAAGTCTGAAGTTCTCTCAGTCGATTCGTATGATTTTTTCTCTAGGCATCGTTTTCCTTGTTTCGTCCTCCTCACATCTCGTTCGTTACTTATTGGTTTCGCAAGATTATTTAGTAGTTGTAACACTTATGACAAATAGTAGAATAGGGGTGGTCGTTGAAGTCCCAAGCTCTCTCTGTCGATTCGTACGATTTTTTCTCTAGGCATCGTTTTCCTTATTTCGTCCTCCTCACATCTCTTTCGTTACTCATTGGTTTCAGAAGATTCTTTGGTAGTTGTAACACTTATGAAATATAGTAGAATAGGGGTGGTCGTTGAAGTCCGAAGCTCTCTCTGTCGATTCGTACGATTTTTTCTCTAGGCATCGTTTTCCTTATGTCGTCCTCCTCACATCTCTTCCGTTACTCTTTGGTTTCACAAGATTCTTTAGTAGTTGTAAAACTTTTGAGATTTATTAGAATAGGGGGTCGTTGAAGTCCGAAGTTCTCTCTGTCGATTCGTACAATTTTTTCCCAAGGCATCGTTTTCCTTTTTTCGTCCCCCTCACATCTCCTTCGTTACTCATCGGTTTGGCACGATTCTTGAATCTCTGTAACGCTTATGAGATATAGTAGAATAGGGGGTGGTCGAAGTCCGAAGTTCTCTCTGTCGATTCGTACAATTTTTTCCCTATGCATCGTTTTCCTTGTTTCGTCCCCCTCACATCTCCTTCGTTACTCATCGGTTTGGCACGATTCTTGAATCTTTGTAAGACTTATGAGATATAGTAGAATATGGGTGGTCGTTGAAGTCCGAAGTTCTCTCTGTCGATTCGTACGATTTTTTCTCTAGGCATCGTTTTCCTTATTTCGTCCTCCTCACATCTCTATCGTTACTCATTGGTTTCAGAAGATTCTTTGGTAGTTGTAACACTTATGATATATAGTAGAATAGGGGTGGTCGTTGAAGTCCGAAGCTCTCTCTGTCGATTCGTACGATTTTTTCTCTAGGCATCGTTTTCCTTATGTCGTCCTCCTCACATCTCTTCCGTTACTCTTTGGTTTCACAAGATTCTTTAGTAGTTGTAACACTTATGAGATTTATTAGAATAGGGGGTCAATGAAGTCCGAGGTTCTCTCATTCGCATCGTACGATTTTTTCTCTAGGCATCATTTTCCTTGTTTCGTCCCCCTCACATCTCTTTCGTTACTCAATGGTATCGCAAAATTATTTAGTAGTTGTAACACTTATGAGATATAGTACAATAGGGGGGGTCGTTGAAGTCCGAAGTTCTCTCTGTCGATTCGTACGATTTTTTCTCTAGGCATCGTTTTCCTTGTTTCGTCCCCCTCACATCTCTTTCGTTACTCATCGGTTTGGCACGATTCTTGAGTTGTTGTGACACTTATAAGATATAGAGGAATAGGGGGTTGTCGACGTCCGAAGTTCTCTTTGTCGATTCGTACGATTTTTCATCTAGGCCTCATTTTCCTTGTTTCGTACCCCTCACATCTCCCGCGTTACTCATCGGTTTGGCACGATTCTTGAGTCGTTGTAACACTTATGAGATATAGAAGAATAGGGGGTCGTCGAAGTCTGAAGTTCTCTCATTCGAATCGTACGATTTTTTCTCTAGGCATCATTTTCCTTGTTTTGTCCCCCTCACAACTCATTCGTTACTCATTGGTATCGCAAAATTATTTAGTAGTTGTAACACTTATGAGATATAATAGAATAGGGGGGCTCGTTGAAGTCTGAAGTTCTCTCAGTCGATTCGTATGATTTTTTCTCTAGGCATCGTTTTCCTTGTTTCGTCCTCCTCACATCTCGTTCGTTACTTATTGGTTTCGCAAGATTATTTAGTAGTTGTAACACTTATGACAAATAGTAGAATAGGGGTGGTCGTTGAAGTCCCAAGCTCTCTCTGTCGATTCGTACGATTTTTTCTCTAGGCATCGTTTTCCTTATTTCGTCCTCCTCACATCTCTTTCGTTACTCATTGGTTTCAGAAGATTCTTTGGTAGTTGTAACACTTATGAAATATAGTAGAATAGGGGTGGTCGTTGAAGTCCGAAGCTCTCTCTGTCGATTCGTACGATTTTTTCTCTAGGCATCGTTTTCCTTATGTCGTCCTCCTCACATCTCTTCCGTTACTCTTTGGTTTCACAAGATTCTTTAGTAGTTGTAAAACTTTTGAGATTTATTAGAATAGGGGGTCGTTGAAGTCCGAAGTTCTCTCTGTCGATTCGTACAATTTTTTCCCAAGGCATCGTTTTCCTTTTTTCGTCCCCCTCACATCTCCTTCGTTACTCATCGGTTTGGCACGATTCTTGAATCTCTGTAACGCTTATGAGATATAGTAGAATAGGGGGTGGTCGAAGTCCGAAGTTCTCTCTGTCGATTCGTACAATTTTTTCCCTATGCATCGTTTTCCTTGTTTCGTCCCCCTCACATCTCCTTCGTTACTCATCGGTTTGGCACGATTCTTGAATCTTTGTAAGACTTATGAGATATAGTAGAATATGGGTGGTCGTTGAAGTCCGAAGTTCTCTCTGTCGATTCGTACGATTTTTTCTCTAGGCATCGTTTTCCTTATTTCGTCCTCCTCACATCTCTATCGTTACTCATTGGTTTCAGAAGATTCTTTGGTAGTTGTAACACTTATGATATATAGTAGAATAGGGGTGGTCGTTGAAGTCCGAAGCTCTCTCTGTCGATTCGTACGATTTTTTCTCTAGGCATCGTTTTCCTTATGTCGTCCTCCTCACATCTCTTCCGTTACTCTTTGGTTTCACAAGATTCTTTAGTAGTTGTAACACTTATGAGATTTATTAGAATAGGGGGTCAATGAAGTCCGAGGTTCTCTCATTCGCATCGTACGATTTTTTCTCTAGGCATCATTTTCCTTGTTTCGTCCCCCTCACATCTCTTTCGTTACTCAATGGTATCGCAAAATTATTTAGTAGTTGTAACACTTATGAGATATAGTACAATAGGGGGGGTCGTTGAAGTCCGAAGTTCTCTCTGTCGATTCGTACGATTTTTTCTCTAGGCATCGTTTTCCTTGTTTCGTCCTCCTCACATCTCTTTCGTTACTTATTGGTTTCGCAAGATTATTTAGTAGTTGTAACACTTATGAGATATAGTAGAATAGGGGGGGTTGTTGAAGTCCGAAGTTCTCTCTGTCGATTCGTACAATTTTTTCCCTTGGCATCGTTTTCCATATTTCGTCCCCCTCACATCTCCTTCGTTACTCATCGGTTTGGCACGATTCTTGAATCTCTGTAACACTTATGAGATATAGTAGAATAGGGGGTGGTCGAAGTCCGAAGTTCTCTCTGTCGATTCGTACAATTTTTTCCCTAGGCATCGTTTTCCTTGTTTCGTCCCCCTCACATCTCCTTCGTTACTCATCGGTTTGGCACGATTCTTGAATCTCTGTAACACTTATGAGATATAGAAGAATAGGGGGTCGTCGAAGTCTGAAGTTCTCTCTGTCGATTCGTAAGATTTTTTCTGTAGGCATCGTTTTCCTTGTTTCGTCCCCCTCACATCTCCTTCGTTAATCATCAGTTTGGCACGATTCTTCAGTCGTTGTAACACTTATGAGATATAGAAGAATAGGGGGTTGTCGACGTCCGAAGTTCTCTCTGTCGATTCGTATGATTTTTTATCTAGGCATCATTTTCCTTGTTTCGTCCCCCTCACATCTCCTTCGTTACTCATCCGTTTGGCACGATTCTTGAGTCGTTGTAACACTTATGAGATATAGAAAAATAGGGGTTCGTCGAAGTCCGAAGTTCTCTCTGTCGATTCGTACGATTTTTTCTCTAGGCATCATTTCCCTTGTTTCGTCCCCCTCACATCTCCTTCGTTACTCATCGGTTTGGCACGATTCTTGAGTCGTTGTAACACTTATGAGATATAGAAGAATAGGGGGTCGTCGAAGTCCGAAGTTCTCTCATTCGAATCATACGATTTTTTCTCTAGGCATCATTTTCCTTGTTTCGTCCCCCTCACATCTCTTTCGTTACTCATTGGTATCGCAAAATTATTTAGTAGTTGTAACACTTATGAGATATAGTAGAATAGGGGGGGTTGTTGAAGTCCGAAGTTCTCTCTGTCGATTCGTACAATTTTTTCCCTTGGCATCGTTTTCCTTATTTCGTCCCCCTCACATCTCCTTCGTTACTCATCGGTTTGACACGATTCTTGAATCTCTGTAACACTTATGAGATATAGTAGAATAGGGGGTGGTCGAAGTCCGAAGTTCTCTCTGTCGATTCGTACAATTTTTTCCCTAGGCATCGTTTTCCTTGTTTCGTCCCCCTCACATCTCCTTCGTTACTCATCGGTTTGGCACGATTCTTGAATCTCTGTAACACTTATGAGATATAGAAGAATAGGGGGTCGTCGAAGTCTGATGTTCTCTCTGTCGATTCGTACGATTTTTTCTGTAGGCATCGTTTTCCTTGTTTCGTCCCCCTCACATCTCTTTCGTTACTCATCGGTTTGGCACGATTCTTGAGTTGTTGTGACACTTATGAGATATAGAGGAATAGGGGGTTGTCGACGTCCGAAGTTCTCTCTGTCGATTCGTACGATTTTTCATCTAGGCCTCATTTTCCTTGTTTCGTCCCCCTCACATCTCCCGCGTTACTCATCGGTTTGGCACGATTCTTGAGTCGTTGTAACACTTATGAGATATAGAAGAATAGGGGGTCGTCGAAGTCTGAAGTTCTCTCATTCGAATCGTACGATTTTTTCTCTAGGCATCATTTTCCTTGTTTTAGTCCCCCTCACAACTCATTCGTTACTCATTGGTATCGCAAAATTATTTAGTAGTTGTAACACTTATGAGATATAATAGAATAGGGGGGCTCGTTGAAGTCCGAAGTTCTCTCAGTCGATTCGTATGATTTTTTCTCTAGGCATCGTTTTCCTTGTTTCGTCCTCCTCACATCTCGTTCGTTACTTATTGGTTTCGCAAGATTATTTAGTAGTTGTAAAACTTATGACATATAGTAGAATAGGGGTGGTCGTTGAAGTCCGAAGCTCTCTCTGTCGATTCGTACGATTTTTTCTCTAGGCATCGTTTTCCTTATTTCGTCCTCCTCACATCTCTTTCGTTACTCATTGGTTTCAGAAGATTCTTTGGTAGTTGTAACACTTATGAAATATAGTAGAATAGGGGTGGTCGTTGAAGTCCGAAGCTCTCTCTGTCGATTCGTACGATTTTTTCTCTAGGCATCGTTTTCCTTATGTCGTCCTCCTCACATCTCTTCCGTTACTCTTTGGTTTCACAAGATTCTTTAGTAGTTGTAAAACTTTTGAGATTTATTAGAATAGGGGGTCGTTGAAGTTCGAAGTTCTCTCTGTCGATTCGTACAATTTTTTCCCTAGGCATCGTTTTCCTTGTTTCGTCCCCCTCACATCTCCTTCGTTACTCATCGGTTTGGCACGATTCTTGAATCTCTGTAACGCTTATGAGATATAGTAGAATAGGGGGTGGTCGAAGTCCGAAGTTCTCTCTGTCGATTCGTACAATTTTTTCCCTATGCATCGTTTTCCTTGTTTCGTCCCCCTCACATCTCCTTCGTTACTCATCGGTTTGGCACGATTCTTGAATCTTTGTAAGACTTATGAGATATAGTAGAATATGGGTGGTCGTTGAAGTCCGAAGTTCTCTCTGTCGATTCGTACGATTTTTCTCTAGGCATCGTTTTCCTTATTTCGTCCTCCTCACATCTCTATCGTTACTCATTGGTTTCAGAAGATTCTTTGGTAGTTGTAACACTTATGATATATAGTAGAATAGGGGTGGTCGTTGAAGTCCGAAGCTCTCTCTGTCGATTCGTACGATTTTTTTTCTCTAGGCATCGTTTTCCTTATGTCGTCCTCCTCACATCTCTTCCGTTACTCTTTGGTTTCACAAGATTCTTTAGTAGTTGTAACACTTATGAGATTTATTAGAATAGGGGGTCAATGAAGTCCGAGGTTCTCTCATTCGCATCGTACGATTTTTTCTCTAGGCATCATTTTCTTGTTTCGTCCCCCTCCCTC